>PVJO010013953.1:0-49994 GCA_004026905.1 Hystrix cristata
GAGGCCAGCCTGGGCTACATAGTGAGTTCAAGACCAGCCTGAACTACAGAATGAGATGCTGTCTCGAAAAACCAAAAATAAATAAATAAATAAATAAAAATAAAATTTCAATTTCCTGTCTCTTTTCTATCTACCTTTATTTCTTCCACCCTACCTCACAATGACTTAAGGACATCCCACTCAGCCTCATCTCTCAAAGATTACAACACTTCCCAATAGCACCACCACTCTTTAATACATGGACCCTTAAGGGACAATCCTCCAAACCATAGCAGCCAATAATGGAAAAGAAAGAGTGTATGAACTCAGGTCTGTAACTTTTGGGAAAATATGTCAGTGAAGCAATACAAAGTTATGTCCCCTAAAGTCATTTTGTTTTTGAAAAGTGGAGTCTTACACCAAGTAATTATCTTGAGTTATATTCTATTTCACTTATTTATTTATTTTGGTTTTTTGAGACAGGGTCTCACTATGTAGTCCAGGCTAGCCTTGAACTCACTACATACCCCAGGCTGGTCTTGAACTCACAGCAATCCTCCTGCCTCAGCCTCCCAAATGCTGACATTATAGGCATGGATCACTATGCCTGGCAAATCCTTTAATTTTTGCAGTTTCTTACTTTGGATTGATTGATGATCTCCAGCCCATTTTAGCATTTCATTTTGGCATTCACAGGTTGAGGAACTTTGGAGAATTGACTGTTAAATTTAAAGGGTCAAGTTTTCCCCAAATCAAATGCATCTTATTGGCTATTTCTTTGATTCACAAATTTCTAACCCATATCCTGAAATAATCACTTTAATCATTTTCAAAGGCTTAATTTAAAATTTTTCAGCAAAGTAGTTTCCTTGGTCAGATTCTGTTATGGCTTGTGCCTAGATGTCCTCCCAAAGCCTCATGCAGTCATAAGTGGGGCTTTTCAGAGGTGGCTAGATCTGGGATGTGTGATGCTGGGATTGATTCATGGTGCAATGCTAGGATTAAAGCTGCCCCACCCTGAGTGTGAGTGCTACCTGCCCTGAGGGTGGGAAGCCTGAATAGGATATAAGGGACAATTGTTGTTGCTAGGCTGCCTTCTGCCTTCTGCCCACTATGAACTGTTTCTCCTCTGAGATCCCCCTCTGCCAGGCCACCCTGCCTTGGAGCCAGCTGACTATAGACTGAAACCTCTACAAACTGTGAGCTAAATAAACCTTTCCTCCCTTAACTTTGGGTGTCAAGTATTCTGTCTCATCAACAAGAAAAAAAGTGAGAATCTTAAACAGATTCTCAATTTAGGAGTGAGTTTGAGGAGGCACAGAATTATTTCAGTGTTTCTGCATTTATTAGACTATCCTGCTTTATATCAACATCCAAATCTAATCTTCCAACATCCTCATCTTCTTTTTTTTTTTTTTTCTGGTCCTGAGGATCAAACTCAGAGCCTTGTGCTTGCAAGGCAAGCACTCTAAACACTGAGCTAAATCTCCAGTCCCTCCAATATCCTCATCTTGTTTGAAGAACTACACTCTTTCGTGTTTCCTTTCTTTGTTTTGTTTTGTTTTGTTTGAGGCAAGGTCTTGCTATGCAGTTCAGACTGACCTTGAACTCACTATGTAGCCCAGGCTGGCCTCAGACTTGTAGCAATCCTCCTGTCTCAGCCTCCCTAGTGCTGGGATTTCAGGCATGTGCCACCACGTCTGTCAATTACAAGGTGCCAGGACCCCACAGGTTGAACTTCCGGTGGGTTCCCACGAGATGTTTACTGCATATAAGGATGCAGACACCAGGAGGGGCCCAATATCATGACTCTTCATGATAGCCCATCATAGATCTCCCAGACCCAGAGTGTACTTTTATTTTTGCTTTTTTCTCTTTTCCTCTTTTATTCTGCCCAAATTTACACTTCAGAGCCAGTTCTACCCTTACTCCTTCACTCCTCATCTTTATAATAAATTTTTGGTACCATTATTGCTTGTCTCACCCAATTCTTTCTTTGAGACAAGGACCTGGAATACCTTTAGTTGTAGAGCCATTTCTAAAGGAACTATCGGACAATTCCTCTGTCAGATTTCAATAATAAGAATGACAGGGAAAAATTAAGTCCTCTTGAGTAACTCCCACCAGGTCAGATCCTAGGCCTTTCTGTACTCCCCTTAGGCTCTTGGCAGGAAACATGTGGAGAGAGACCAGATGAAAAGGTTCCATGTCCCAGCTGCAGGGCATTAGAAAAATTTCTGTTCTTCCACGAGTCCTCGCCTCTTTAGAAAAGTGTGAATTGAAACAGGGTTTCTCTTAAATCTTTGTAAAAGCCTTTTCCTCAAGCACTTCAATTCTGGTACAGTATTAAGGTTCAAAACACTCTTTAGAAAATTATTCTGGCTGGGCATGGTGGAGCGCACCTATAATCCAGCATTCTGGGACATTGAGGCAGTAGAATTTCAAATTTGAACTCAGCCTAGGCAATTTAGTGATTTAGCAACACCCTGTCTCAAATAGGTGTCAAGATTACCACTTTAAGGATGAGGGAATCCAGCTCAATTTTGAACACAGTAAACATAGTTTTGGAGGGGTGCTGGGGATCGAACTCAGGGCCTTGTGCTTATGTAGGCAGGTGCTCTACCACCTGAGCTAAATCCCCAACCCTAGCTGGGAATGGTGGCCCACGTTTGTAATCCCAGCACTCGGGAGGCTGAGGCAGAAGGATTACTGTGAGTTCAAGGACAGCCTGGGCTACACAGCAAGACCTTGTCTAAGAAAAAAAAAAAAAAAAAAACACAATCAAAAAAACCCTTGCAGGGGCTTTATACTCAGAGATCAGAGTGAGACGATCAATGGGTAGAATATTACCAAGAGGAGATATCCGGGCTAGAGTTATTCTTGCTAAGCGGATTTAACAGGATTCTTTGGATATTGAGGATGATTAGATAACAGGGGTGGGGGAAATTCTCACACACTGATTTAGCAGAATTCTTATTACAACTGGACTGGGCAGGCCAAACATAGGGCCTAAGGGGGAAGTCTAGTCAAAAAGAGCTTCAGAGGAGCCTCCTTGCTAAAGTCTGGTCAAGAAGAGAGTCTTCATCAGTACCCAACAGGTTTTCCCTTTATACCACCATGTGCCATCCTCCGTCCATTCCTCCAGCCCTGAGACTCTTCAAAGCAAAATGAATTATGGTTATGATAATTCTAGAGGGTTAGCAGGTAGTCCAGGCCTCAGCTGGGGAGGGTGACGGACTACAACTCCCACAAACGCTCGCGGGGCTGCGAGTCAATTGTTCCTCCCCCACTCCCTAAGCCGTGCGCCTGCGCGGAATATCTTGCGCTGAGAGAAGTGGGCGGGACCGAACAACGCGCCGGGAGGAGAGGAGACGGGAAAGGAAAAGGAGGAGGAAGGGAAAAAAGAGACCATAGATTTCTCCCTCGGCCTAGAGCGGCCCTTAAAGTGTAGGGGACAGGAGGGCGGGCGGGGACCACCCCTGAACTGGCCGCCGGCGGTATCATGGCGTCCCGGAACCCCCCTCCCCAAGGTGAGCGGCCAGGGCCCGAAGTAGTATCTGGGACGCGGCTCGCACTCTCGACCTTGCTCCCCGGCGTTTTTTCCTTCCCTGCTCTAGGGTTCCTGGGGCTCTGTTTTGAGGCAGCCCCTTTGAGCAACCTCTTCGAACTAGACTTCTACTCTTTCTGTGAAACTCAGGCAGAGAGCGATTCCCCTACCCCCAACACAGCCCTCCCCTCCCTTGCCTTCACCTCTGGCCCTTCATCTCCACCTTGAAACGACTTTTCCTTTTTTTTTTTTTTTTTGAGCTCCCCGCCCCCCAAGTGATTTCCCTTCACTGGGCTCCTGACCCTCTCAGAGGAGAAGCCTGCTCTGACCCTGATTCTACCGTGAGATTTGCGGGGTGACCCCTCACTGCAGTATAATTGAACCGGCCCTGTTTCCGTGTCTAGGCGGTCCGTGGGCCTTTGGAAAGGAGGTGGGGGTTCATATGCTTGCCAGACCCTTTACTATTGAGACCCTAGTCTCAGGAATTGAGTTCAACTCATTAATTTCCATATGGGCATTTTTAGCTGTAAGCCTAAAGTGACCGTGAGTTGTGACAATTTTTTTTTTTTAACGTGTGGGACATTTCTGACTTTGAATTGATTCAAATGATTTTTTCCATTTTGTGTTTTGAAGAATATGAAAGTGATGACGACTCTTACGAAGTGTTGGATTTGACAGAGTATGCAAGAAGACACCACTGGTGGAATCGAGTGTTTGGCCACCGATCAGGACCTATGGTAGAAAAATACTCAGTAGCTACCCAGATTGTAGTGGGTGGTGTGACTGGCTGGTGAGAACACGTTTTTCATTAAATTTCATTGGGAGCCTGGCTGTTGTCTTTTTATAAATGGGCCAGAGTTACCATGCATATTCATTGGGGTCAATACTGTTAATTTCAGGAGAGTTACTTCGAGGCTTTTCTCCATGATGTAATTGGTGTGATCTACCTTCAGAGATACACGAACCCTGTTGGATTTTGGTGATCCCCCACCCCCCCCTGCCCAGCACTGTTGCACTCTTCCCTCTTTATCCTTCCCTTGATTCTTTATTTTCCCTTTTCAAGTTCAGCAAATGTTGTGGATCTGATTCAGTGATAGAGAATAGATAGGAAGAAATATGTGAGTTAATTATATGTGAATTTTGACTTGCTAGCCAGGGCCAACCATTGGAAAAGCCTGTGAGAAATTCCAGCAGCCAAACTGGCCTCTAGGATTGTCAGCCCTGTGGAGAGCAGTGTAAATGCTCAGTAGAAATTACTGACAATGATACAGCTGACTCTAACTTTTGTGGGCTGGTTCAGATTATGAGAATACTTTGAAGGATAGTTGTAGATCATTTGTTCTACGTTGGAATTAAAGGACTGGTTAAGCCAGATGTGATGGCACATGCCTGTAATGCCAGCACTCAGGAGGCTGAGGCAGGGGGATTGCTGTGAGTTTAAAGCCAGCCTGGGATACATAGTAAGTTCAAGGCTGGCCTGAACTACATAGCAAGACCCTGTCTCAAAAAAATTGTGGAATACATTAAAGAGGAGTGGTTAATAAACGTTAACCAGGTGGCACTTCATACCACGCAACTACACAGTTACTACTGTGGATCTAATTCTATTCTTTTTGGAGTAAAAGATTAGATAACAAGGGGCAGAAACAAGTTGAACTCTATTTTGAAAATGTTGGGCTAGGACTTTAGCTTAGTGGTAGAGTGCCTGCCTTGCAAGCACTAAGGACCTAAGTTCAATCCCCAGCACCAAAAAAAAAAAAAAAAAAAAAACCCCAAAAATGTTTATGGCTAGAAAATGTTCGAAGTTAGAGTGTTGAGAGTGCTTGTGAATAATCTTGTTTTGTTAAACTGTAAGTTAAATTCATCTCACAATGATTTCATTTAAATATTTATTTCTCCTTGACATGTATAAATTTTTTGATTGTGTTTTACATGCACCTTGAAATAATGGTTCACTGACTTTACAAATGCCATCTTATGATAGAAACACTCATTGTAAAGATTCTGTGGCACAGACGTGCAGTCTTTACTCATGATTTGTACATATAAATTCTGCTGTGTGATAAAAGCTTGTAATTAGAGATTTCTGGTTAGGCCCTGGTCATTCAGATGCTTCACCATGGGCTGATCATACCTGTGTCCCCATAATTCAGGGTTTGTGCCTTAGCTTAAATAAGCTCATAATTTGATGCTATGCGTGATTTGGTGAAAAGGCCAAAAGCCCAATATTAAGAGATACTAAAAAATAATTGAGAAATAGGATTACTGGGTCATTGCATGCTTTCTCCCTGTATACCAAACTTGGTAAGAAACCCCATAATTGGTGGAAGTCAGCTTGGAAAGCCTGGGATGGGTGGTTGCTAGGAGACATGGAAGGTGTGAGGACCAGTTAGCTTGTCCTTAGAGTAGTTTGGAAGCAAGGTAATAGAAGCCTGAACCGTTACCAAGGTAATGATTCCCTTAAAAGGGGAAAGGAGAAAACAGATTCTGATAATGTTGTAGAGACAGAGTATATAGAATTTTGCAGTCATTTGTACTTAGGATGAAAAAGCTAGAGCCTGAGATGAATATGAGGTGGCAAGCTTGGAGAATAGTGCTTTTACCTGTGTTTCTGTGGTGTGGCTCCTGTTGAATAAAGGACCTACTATGTTCCACTGTGACCTCTTCTTAACCAGTTACATCTGTAGTGGCCCTGTTTCCAAAGAAGAGCACATTGAGATTCCAGGAAGGACATGAATTTTGAGAGGACACCAGCTCAGTACAAAAAGCTAGAGCTAGAAAACTGGGCTTCTTTTGCAGAGTATGGATATGTGGAATACTTAGGGGAATAAGATATCGTTGACGAAGTACAGACTGACGCTGTTACAGGATAAATGAGACAAAACAGGCTTAATATAAAAATAGATCGCGATAAGGAGGCCATGAGGCGTATAGGCTGAAGTGCAGTGATGAAAGTGGAACTACAGGACCTTAGAGAACAGGAAAGGTTTACATATGCAGAGCTAGGCAGAAACCCTCAGAATCAAGGAGTTTAATAGCTCAAGAAGAGGCGATGACCTACTTGGAAACCAGTTAGGGTGGAGCAAAAAGTTGGGTAGAGTGGGTTTTGGCCAGGTGTGTGGAACATTTTAACTGTATCAAGCAAAACAAATCACTCTTATTACAGCAAATTTCTGCTTAGGCAAATACAGGAATATGATAAACCTCTGAGTAGTCACCGAATTTCAGTAGCCACTCTTTTTTGCTATAAATCCACTCCTCTCTGTCCTTTACTTTGTGGCAAATGGCAGACATTTTAGATTGTGCTTTTATTTTAGTTTCTTGAGATAGAGTGCCCAGGCTGGCCTCAAGCTTGTTATCCTCCCGCCTCAGCCTCGCGGAATGCAGGAGTTACAGGTGTGAGTTGGCATGTTGGCAGATCCAACTGGCCTGTATGACAGAAAGGAAACATTGAGTGTTTCTCGGCAGGCAAGAGGGACGGGAGCAAAAGAAATGGGAAGACATTAAGATTTTATTAGAAAGACAATAAAAAGTAGAAGCAAGGTTCTAGAACAGTGATGGTGAACCTACAGCACGCAGGCTGTTTGTATCATTGAAAGCTCCACAAGGGCTGCCATCACTGGTTTAGAACACCATTGATTGTTCTCATCTTTTGTTATTTCTTTCATTAAAGGTGTGCAGGATTTTTGTTCCAGAAAGTTGGAAAACTTGCAGCAACAGCAGTAGGAGGTGGCTTTCTTCTCCTACAGGTATGTCCCAGCATTATTACTTACTTCAGTTTGCATAGGTAGCCCTTGGGAACTGAGAATGTCAAGTTTAGCCATTTCACTTGAGTCCATTTTAAGAGAAGGTAGAATTTTTCTTTTAGGCATAAGTGATTTTGAAAGCTGGCATCTGTCACAGAAGACCAGAAATTCAGTACTTGATTACAGCTATTAAAATAATTTAAAGTCAAAAATTAAAATGAGCCAGGTGTGGAGCTGGGTGTGGTAGGGCACTTGTAATCCCAGCACTCTGGGAGGCTGAGGCAGGAAGATTACAAAAAGTTCCAGCCTAGCCTGAACAATTTAGTTACTTAGCAAGACCCTGTCTCAAAATAAGGAAAATAAAAATGTGGAGTGTATTTCAGTGCAAAGGTCCTGGGGTCAATCCCCAATACTATTTTAAAAATCGAGGGGGAGGGCACACACAAGTAAAGAGAATTAAAATGTGTTATGTACATGTACCAACTCCCATGATGAATGTAATCATTATGTAGTACAAACATGTACTAATAAAATTTTTTTAAAAGCAAAGAAAAAACCCAGGCATCTCAGTGGGAAAGCCCTGAATTCAATCTCATAGCACTGACATAGATAGATAGTTAGGAAGAAAGAATTAAAATTTAGAAAAATTTTAAAATTAAAATGAATTTAAAATTTTATTTTTTGTTACTTACCCCAATTTTCCTTGGAACATCTCCCTAACAATAAACATTTCAACCATTAATGTAATGTACCTCATCCTGACCATTTAAAGCCTATGTTTAGAATTCATAAGCACACACAAACACATACACACGCACACACACAATTCCAAAGGCCTGTTTCCCTGTTCATAAAACTCAAAGGTCTCTGCTTTCCCATTCTCTAGTTATGTGGTTTTTCTCCCTAGAAGAAGCTACTATTAACAATTTCTAACATTTCGTTAAAAATAAAGCACTTTAATAATTTAGAAAGTGAAAAATTGAGTTTAAAAAAAAACCCATAATCCTGTTTCTGAGGCAGGTGGATTAAAATTTTAAATTTGTTCATCTTCCTCTAAGTATGAGGTCTAAAAATATTGGGCCATTAGAGACTGTTTATTGGGATATTATCTGATATTCATGTCCACTTGGCATATATTTTTATAAAAATATTCCCTGAAGATCAAATATAGTAAATCCAAAAATTGAAAATCTCTGGGAATGAACGTTAGCAACAATCTTAAAGATACAGAGAACTGTCAGTTAAATGAGATTTAAAAAATGATTGCGGTTCATAGCAACCAAAGTGTGACTTCAGTAGCTAAACCAAGATCCCGTAATAACCAGGGTAGATGCCCTCACTACAGAGGGACAAACACTGATTTTGAGTCGTGTACTAAACACCCCTTTGAAAGATATATATTTTCTTTCTTTTAATGATGTCATTAGGAGTAATTACTTATTTCTTGTGGTAAGAAGTGAAACAATATAATTAATATCTAAATTTAGTCCTTCAGATGACTATGCCAGTGTTCATAAGAAGAGAATTTTACTTAAAGTGATTCGGACTTGGGTTTGTGATAGAATCAGCAACATATTCCTCTAGCTATTTTGAAAACTCGGTTGTCAATTCTGTTCAGTGCAGAAGTGTACTGGGCTGAAGCAGGAGTTTCCTAAAACGTTCCCAGAATAGACAGAAGTGTATATTTTAATCTACTCTGTGTGTTAGTTTTTCAGAAGTCCATTCCAGCCCACTTAGTGCCCACCATTTAAACCCATGTTTTGCTGTTGCCGGCTCCAACTTGTCCCTCCTTGGTCCATGTATTCTTTGAAGTCTCTAAAGCAGAAGAATACAGGGTCCTGTCCACATCAAACTGCCTTTTCCAAGAACCAGCCTTGAAAACTCCACAAGAGGACTGTGAAAGAGGAAATAGAGAAATATGTGGCTTTTAAGAGAATTGCGTCATGTTCTTTAGGCCCACTTCCTTTTTTTGGGGTTTTTTTTTAGATTTTTTTGAGTCAGAGTCTCACTCTATAATTCAGGCTGGCCTCGAACTTACTATGTACCCCAGGCCGGCCTCAAACTTGGAATGATCCTCCTGCCTCAGCCTCCCAAGTGCTGGAATTACAAGCATGTGCCACCACACCCAGCTTCCACTTCTGTATTTTTATAACCTCCACTCATATTTAAAGATAAATATTGTTTTACTTAAAATTTAAGGCTTTTCTAGTAATGATATAATATTTATCTTACTGCCATCTTAAAATAGATACTGGAACTGATCCAAGTGCAGTATTTACAGTTAATCGATCACAACCAGTTACAGATTTCTTTGTTCCTTCTCCACTCTCACTGCTTCACTTGACTTAAAAAACAGTGCACAATGGTATATAAATCGTTTGGTTTTTATGTTTATTTTGAAGTTAAACATGCACATAATTCATTGGGTCAAATGCTTGTATAAGGCTTGTTACAGAACAGAGTAATCCTCTGCCTCCCCCTCTAGCCTCATTTTCCTCACCCTTGAGGCAGCCACTTTAGACTGATTCTCTTCCCTACACAAGTTAATTGAGCTTTTCTTGATCTTTCAGTTTTAAGTAGTAACTGTTGTTTTTCCATTATGGAATATGAGAATTTAGCTATCATTTATCATTTATTTATTATTTATCATTTATTCTTTTCTCCCCACACCTCTCCTCTATCTCACACACCTGAGTGCTGTCTGCCGATAAGTATCATTATTTCATGATTGTGTTAGATCTTTATCTGGAGCTCACTGAATTTTGTGTGTAGGAGGGGTATGGGGATGGTACTGGGTATTGAACCCAAGGCCTTCACCAAGAGCTACATCTCTAGCCCTTTTATTTTGAGACAGGGTTTCAACTAAGTTGCTGTGTTGCCCAGGCTGGGCTCGAACTTGTGATCCTCCTGCCTCAGCTTCCCAGAGTGTTGGGATTACAAGCATGTGCCATTCTGCCAGGCTCACTGAGCTTCTTGAATCTTTGTATTTATGTCTTTAACCGTGTTTGGGAAGGCTTGGGCTATTGTTTGTAGTAGAAAGCTTGAGATTATTTCTTAGACAACTGCAACTTGTCTCAATCTCTTCACAGTCATATGCATCAGATAGTATGTCAAATTAATCTTCTAGGCAAACTTGTCCCGGAGTCCTCTGTCCTGCTTGTCTGGTGTGTGGCTCCTATCGTAGGATCCTCCTTCCATAGCATCCTGGATATTCCCTTTGCCTTTCTCTTGGGTTGGTCCCTATACCTCATATCTTCTCCATCTGTTCTCTGGTTTTGATACGATACATCCTCCAGTACAGTAACTTCTGAAGAAAATGAGCATGGGAGGTATAATTTTTGAAGTTTCATATGTCTGAATATTTGTTTTCCTTTCACATTTGACTAATAGCTTTGCTAGATTTAGCTATTGCTCCATTGTCTTCTGACTTTAGTATTACTGTTAAAAATCTAAAGTAATTCTAATTCCTCAACCTCTGTATGTTTAGTTTCTTTTTGTTTTGTTTTTATTTTTCTTATTTATTGTGGTTCTGGGGACCAAACCCAGGGCCTTGGCACGTATTAGACAAGACTACCTCTAAACTATACCCCCAGCCTCGTTTTGTTTTTAAACCTCTTCTGCATAGTCTTTCTGTGTGTGTGTGTGTGTGTGTGTGTGTGTGTGTGTGTGTGTGTGTATGGAGAGAGAGAGAGAGATACATAGATACAGACCAATAGATATAGCTAGGTCTCCAGTTTTTATGTTAAAGGTGGTACCTGATGATCTTTGGTTGTCTGTCCATATTTCAGAATTAGGCACTGAAAACTGATGGAAAACTCTAAATGTGTGGTGGGACTTTCCATTCTCTAGGAATTTGACCCAATCCAAGAAAAATGATCTAATGATTTGTTGTTGGGAGTGGGGGGAATTTTCCCAATGAAATAGGCCAGTTAGATCCCATCTACTTATTTATAGCTTTTAAGCAGATATGAATCATTGTCTGAAAGTCTGGCCTTATTTTTAACTTCGAAGTTTTTACTCTAATGAGGACTCTACCCAATTTCATTAAATATTTAGTGTTGCGGCTGGGGATTTAGCTCAGTGGTTAGAGGGCTTGCCTAGCAAGCACAAGGCCCTGAGTTCAAGCCCTAGCACCAAAAAAAAATTAGTGTTATAGGAGAGTCACTGTTTAAAAAGCAGTCATCAAAAATAAACAAACAAACATAAAAAAGCAGTCATCGTGTCGGGGATTTAGCTCAGTGGTATAGCGCTTGGCTAAAAAGCAGTCCTCACTGCCCTACGTCCGTCCCATTCTGTTGGTTTACATTTCCCTGGAATTACTCAGATGAGTTCTGGGTAGGCCAGACTGAATTGGGTCCTATATGGTGGTGGTGGTGGTTGTTGTTGTTGTTCTTGTTCTTGTGGCACAAGAACTCAGGGCCTTGGCACATGCTAGGCAAGTGCTGTACCACTGAGCTATCCACCCCAGCCCTTTTTAAAATTTTATTTCAGACAGGGTCTCATTAAGTTGCCCAACCTATCCTCAGACTTGCAATCCTCCTGCCTCAGCCTCCCAAGCAGCTAGAATTACAGGTGTGTACCATCATGTACAGTACTTGTCGATTAGGTTGGCTATACCTGAATCCCACTGGGAACAGACTGCTTGACTTGGTCATCTCTGCACTTCAGCATGCTGCTCAGTTTGGGCTGGTATCCTTCGGTTTGATCAGATTTGTCTCCAAGGGAAGACAGCAGTGAACTTTTCTAAGAAATTTGTTGAGTGGCAGTGGATCATGTCAGCATCCAGAGATCATTCACTCACTAGTAGACACAATAGGGTCTTTTGGTTAACCCAGCCCAGGCACTTGGTTAGACTTATTTGAGCCGAATTGGTTAATACAGCTTTGGGGATTTAGTATTTATTCACTCTTTATCATTATTCATTCAGTATGTCTCATTCATCTGTTCGCTTGACCTTTTTCAAGACTCTTGCGACATAGAGATTCACAGTCCACTAAGAGAGATGAGTATCAGCAAATAATTTGAATGCTCTGATCAGTCCTGAGCTGAAAGGGTGCATGGTGCTGAGAGAGCAGAGGAAAATGTCCTGACTGCTGAGAGATGAGGAGGAAGGAGAGCCCAGAGAGACATTCATGTCCACAGCATCGCCAGGCTTTTCACTTTCCCTGCAAACTCTTTGACATTTTACCCCAAAACATAGAGGATTCTTAAACTCTGCAAAGTGTCACTTGGGAGGCTGAGGCAGGAGGATGGCAAGTTCAAGCCCAGCCTGGGCGGCTTAGTGACTTATTGAGACCCTGTCTCAAAATGAAAAAAAATTGTTATTATTTTTTTTTTTTTGGTACTGGGGATCGAACTCAGGGCCTTGCGCTTGAAAGGCACGCGCTCTACCACTTGAGCTAAATTCCCAGCCCTCCAAATGAAAAAAAATTTAAAAGAGTTAGGGATGTAGTTCAGGGTGAAGGCCCTGAATTCAATCCCGGGACCACAAAAGAAAAGAGTGGTGGGAGATCGGGATGTACTTCAGTGGTAGAGCACCCCTGGGTTCAATCCCCAGTGCCACACACAAAAAAATAAAAGCAAATTCTACAAAAACTTTATCCCAGATAACCCTAGATTTATTAATTTTTGATGACAAATGGCTATGTAAATATATTTTTTGAAGACAGGCCTGGTGACGCATGCCTGTAATCCCAGCCCTCAGGAGGCTGAGGCAATAGGACTGCCTTGAGTTTGAGGCCAGCCTGGGATATGTAGTTCAAGGCCTGGACTACCTAGCAAGACCCTGTTTCCAAAAAACAATTAAAAAATATTTTTACGTATTGTATATAAATTAATTTGTGGGCAATTGTTTAATCTGTCTCATTAAATGGCATCCTTTATTTGTTTGCCGGGGATTAGGAAGGTAAATAAGTAGTCAACCCAGGGTATACAGTTAAGATTTTTAGTTATTTCATCACTAGTATAACTCAAGATACAAAGATAATTTTTTAAAAAAAATTTTTAAAAAAAAGAAAAAGCTGGACGTGGTAGCACATGCCTGTAATCCCAGCAGTTGGGAGGCTGAGGCAGGAGGTTTGTCCTGAGCTCAAGGCCAGCCTGGGCTACACAGTGAGTTCAAGGCCAGCCTGAACTACATAGTGAGACCCTGTCTCCAAAAATAAATAAATAAATAAAATGTAAGAAAACTTCATAATTTACAATGTTAAGTCTTGAAAATGACAATTGAACTGGGGGTTGCCAATGAGTGGTGGCATAGATATTTTTGGGTTGTTTTAACCAAAAAATAAAACCACGTACATACATAAAATCTTTAATTTTCACAAGCTTTTGATTGAGTAAGAAGACATACCTAGAGTCAGCAAAATGTTAAATTCTGCCAAAGCTTCAAAGTAATGGACAAGTTTGATTACTCTGTCCAAGTAAGTCTGAAGTTTTCTCAATTTATATGTAGAAAAGATCCCTTTCCTTAGGTTCATTATCACGTCAGTGCATGTGATCCAAATTGCTGTGTCAAATACAACCAGAAAAGGCTTTCACTTGCCATTTGATCACCTCTTTATTTTGCTGAGACTGGAGTTTGAAGTGGTAACAGATGATTAAATACAGGAAGAAATGCAGATAAACACAGAAAACAGAACCTAAGATTTCTGGCAAACTTATTTATATAAAATCAGATTTTTTTTTTTCCTTTTTTTGGGGACAGGGTCTTGCCGAGTTGCCCACGCTGGGCTGGAACTTGCAGTGGTCCTGCCTCAGCCTCCCAGAGTGCTCAGATTATAGGTGTGCACCATCACACCTGGCTCTGATTTTATTATTTGAAGGCATTAATTTACCGTGCTGGCTTACACTCGTGCTATTATTTCTTTTCAGATTTTACGGTGTCTCAGCAGCATATAGCAGTTTTTCTTACAATTAATAGGCATTTAGCCATAGTTTTATTAAAAGGATTTATGACTTAAAATGTGTATAGAGCATATTTCTTTTATAGTATACTTTCAAAAGCAATTACCAGAAAGTACTCTCAATTTAATTAAAGAGTCAGAGTTAAGTGGGGCACAGCAGCACTCACCTGTAGTCCCAGCTATTCTGAAGGCTGAGGCAGGAGGATCAAAAGTTTGAGGCCAGCCTGGACATCTTAGCAAGACTCTATCTCAAAATAAAAAATGAAAAGGGCTGGGGCTGTAGCTCAGTGGTAGAGTGCTTGCCTAGCATGCATGAGGCCCTGGAGTCAGTGCCAAAGAGTTACCAAAGGGTTTTAGGCTATTTCGATTTTTTGGGTTTTTTTTCTGGTACTGGAGATTGAACCCTGGGCCTTCATTTGCACTGGGCTATGTCCCCAGCCCTTTTTACTTTTTATTTTGAGACAGTCTTGCTGAGTTGCCCAGGCTGGACCAGAACTTGTAGTCCTCCTGCCATAGCCTTCCAAAGTGCTGGGCTTACAGGCATGTGCCACCCACCATACCTGGTTGCTACTTGAGATTTCTTTAGTGATCTGGTAACTGATCGGCTTTTGGTCCTTAGTCATTAAATATCTGTTGGATTAAAAGGTACTTTTTATTAGGTATATAATTTGAGTATTTGACCACTTAATGCATCTCCCTGAGGCAGCATGCTCTGAGGGTGGGGGCTTATGTCTCTCTTCTTCTGTGCTTGGCACAGAGTCATGTTGAGTGAATAAATTGGTGAATAAATAACAGTTTCTTATGAATTGCATGGATTTCATGAAATTTAAATGTGCATACAATCCTGGATGGTATGAATAGCCTTTTTTTTTTTTTTCCATTTTTACAGATTGCCAGTCACAGTGGCTATGTGCAGATTGACTGGAAGAGAGTTGAAAAAGATGTAAACAAAGCAAAAAGACAGATTAAGAAACGAGCAAATAAAGCAGCACCTGAAATCAACAATGTAATCGAAGAAGTAAGACAATACACAGTTTGGGCTTTTTTTGTTACTTATGCTCAGTAGCAAATGTGTCTGGAACCTTTTTTTTTTTTTTTTTTTTTAAAGTGTTTTGTATCGTATATCCAAAGTGTTAGGTAAAAACGATCAAACCATCATTTAAATCAATCATTATTTTTTTGGTGGAAAACATAGATTCTCCCGGCTGTCTCCTACCCATTTTAATCTGTTGATAACATTAATCTTCCAAGATGTTTTCTTTCTACTTTTATATATGTAGAGTGCGTACATTAGATATAGTAAAAGTCCTCATTTTTCTTGAGATAGAATACTTTAGGTTTTTTGGTTTTCTTTTAGTTTTTTGAGACAGGGTTTCATGATGTAGTTCAGACTGGCCTTGAACTCATGTTGATCCTCCTGCCTCAGCCTCCTGAGTGCTGGGATTACAGGTGTGCACCACCACACCTGGCTGAGATAGAAAAATTTGAAAATATTTTTATTAGTATGATATGTGCAATTTATTAACATTTTATGTTATTTTTCTTATATTCTATTTAGAATTGAACACTCCCTTGCCTTTGCTTTTTTATCCTTTTACCTCCAACTTTTTATTTTGAGAATTTTGAAGCCAACTGAAAAGTTGAAAAACGAAATGAATACCCAGTCACCCTTCACCTATTACCAAATTCTTCCCTTTTTGGTACATTTGCTTTATTTGGATGTGGATGAGATTTACACCTTTTTTTCTTTCTTTTTTTGACAAATTTCATGCGCTATGACCTCACCCCTAAAAACCTCAGCTTCTGTGTCCTAACAATATGGCGATTCTCCTGTAGAACTACAAATAGCATTATTAATCCAAAAAAATCTAACATAATACAATAATATTTTCTAGTATGCAGTTCATATTAACATTTTTTCCATAGCTTCGCCAGTCAGAAATCCTGTGTTGCATTTGTTTGGCATGTCTCTGGAGTTTGTGTCAGTCCTCAGCACTCCACTTGTCTGCTTTTTGTTTGGGGGCATTTTTTTCTTCCCATCTTTCATGGCAGTGGTGTTTTTGAAGCATCAAGCAGAACATCACCCAGTCTGGCTTCTCCTGATGGCTTCCTCATGATTGTCTTTGGTTAATCATTTTGTCAGAGTGATTTTTTTAAAGTCTTGTACATTTGTTTCTTATTGGCTAAATGGAGACTATTAATAAATATCATTGTGCCTGCTGTGGCAGTTTATGAAATAATCCGTGTTAAGAGCTTGAGGAAGTGACCTTTTTTCCCCTGTGATACCATTGCTGCCCAGTACCTATTAACCCCAGCAGCAAGGAGCTCACCAGGCCTGGCTGTGGGCGCCAGGCTCCTTTAGTATGTAACCCACATCTCTGGGGTCTTGCATGGTGTTTTGCATCAGCAGTTGTAGGAACACAGGAATTATTCCTGAATATTTATTGAATTAAAATAGCTAGGAATGTTGCCAGGCATGGTGGCACACACCTGTATTCCCAGCACTTGGGAGGCTGAAGCAGGAGGATCTCCAGGAGTTTAAGGCCAGCCTAAACTACTTAGCAAGACCCTATCTAAAAAAACCTAGGAATGTTACTTAGCTCAATTCAATAAAGAGTATATTTTAAATTTTGCATCTTTTTATAGTAAAATATATATAACATAAAACTTACCATTTTAGCCCTCTTTTTTTTTTTTTATTTTAACCCTCTTAAGTGTACAATTTGGAATTTAAGTACAGTCACACTTTTTTTTTTTTTTTTTTGGTACCAGGAGTTGAACCAGGGCTTCAGCTCTGAGCTACATCCCCAGCCCCTTTGTATTTTTTTATTTTGAAATAGTGTCTCACTAAATTGGTGAGTCGCCAAGCCAAATTTAGACTTTTGATCCTCCTGTCTCAGCCTCCCAGAGGACTGGGATTACAGGCATGCACCACCACACCCAGCTCATTCACACTTTTGTGCAGTCCTTACCACTATGCATCTGTAGAACATTTTTTAATTTCGAATGAACTCTGTTCACATTAAATACTAATTCCCACAATTTCCCCTCTCTCCATCCCTTCATAACCTCCATTCTACTTCCTATGAATTTGATTCTTCCTTAAGTAGAATCATACATTTGTCCTTTTTTGTCTCTTATTTCACTCAACATAGTGTTTTCAAGGTTGATCCATATCGTAGCATAAGAGCAAGTATTTTTGTTTAAGCCTACTTTGTTTTTCAGGCAACAGAATTTATCAAACAGAACATCGTGATCTCCAGTGGATTTGTGGGAGGCTTTTTGCTCGGCCTTGCATCTTAAGGATACGAATGACCCTTCCTAGCGGGCCTGCTGTGAAGGGGGTGCCGCCAGAGTCTGCAGAGCAAGGAGGAGCAACTTGCTGGGCAGTACCACGTCCACCACTTCGCACTTGCCTTCTGAAGCTTGGCGAATGAGGGTCTGCTATCAGACAACCTGCGTGGTATTTGAACAATAGTATTCTTGAGCAAAACACGGCTTTTGTCTTTTTTTTTTTTTAATTTGCCTCTTTTCAGAAACTAGCCAGTAAGACACGACTATTAGATATGGGTATGAGAAAAAATCTGTTGGGTCTATCCCCCAATGAAATATGATCCTTTTTTATTTAAATAAGATGTTTGTTGTGCTTTAGTGCCGATCAATAGTTAAAAAGTTGTCATAGCTTCAATACTAGGACTGACTTTTTTTTAAAGATGTGTTTGCAGTAAACTTGAAGAACCATAATGCCCTTTTGTGGAAGGCGTCAGGAGTAATAGAATTATTAAAGATACGAAATAGACTCTACCAATGTAATACCAGTTCTTAGGTTGTTTTCTCCCTGCGTTTCTTCCCTGGCTTGTATAATAACACTACTTTTCAGAAAAAGCTCTTATAAGGAAATACTATATCGTGTCTAAAGCTTTTTTTCCTTTTTTGACGTCTGTAGTGTTAAAAATATCTTCTCGTATGTTACCTTCTAATTTTTGTATTTGTTTATCCTGGCAGCCTGCACAGAAGTAATTTTGGGCATACATATAGTTAGGTCATTGATTCATTTTATTAACTCTGAAAGTTCTTTTTTTAATTTCTAAAAATCCTAATTATTATTTTGGCCTCCTCTTACATTGTCTAAAGAATTGTGATTTTCTATATAATCCTGAAATTGTATCTTAAAGCAAATGTCTCCCTGACCAAGTCTGAGATGTAAGCACTATGGCTTCCAGGCTTTTGGGAGCATTATGTTTGTTGAACAATAGGCCAGTTTCCCTGTTCCTTGGGGCCAACATCATACTCTTGAGTCTTTTTACCCTCTGAAACCTTTCCGCGTTGTTAGTTTTGTCCATAGAGTTCTAGGTTGGAATTGAGAACAGCAGAACAACATGGATTGGAGGCTTCAGACAGGAAAGACTGCAGGTACTATATTAGACCATCTTCATGTGCTAGGAAGCCCCAATAGTACACATATTTTGTGTTATAAACGTGACATTTCCTAGTTTTGAAGGTTGGTTACAGGCTTTGTGCTTTCATTTTCTTGAGCCTCCTTAATATTCAGTGTGGGATCCATCTTTAATTTCTTCTTTTGTTCTCATTAGTGCCTCAGATATAATGCTAAATAAAACTCAGACTTTCCTAATATGAAGTGACTTTACTTGTGAATACCTGTTTTTCCCTCTTTGAGCATTTCTGTATTTCTGCCTTGCTAAGCAATGAAAGGGAACAAATATTCATGAGCATGGTCAGGTCACATCAGGTGGAACCCAGCTGAGCTGCTGTGTGCCACACCCGTGTGGATCTCATGCAGTCAGACAGGCTATTTTAGAGCCTTCAGGAGCAGGCTTGAGTTGTTCATTTTGAAAAATATTTATAGTGTCTGTTCTTTGCATGAGACTTTAGGAAAGTAGGGGACACAAAAATGCCTGCCTTCAACCTTTCAACTAGACACTAAAGTATTCTTATATGAAGAATTGAAGGGCTGGGGATGTAGCTCAGTAGGAAGCCTGGATTCAGTCCTCAGCACCAAAAAAAGAAAGAAAGAGGAAGGGAAATAGGGTAGTGGGGAAGAAGGAGGAAGAGGGGAGAGGAAAGGAGAAAGAAATATATAGGAGTACCTGGCATATGGCTTAGTGCCAAATTAGTAGAGATAGCTACTTTGAGAGTCCAAATACACAAATGAAAACAAGAAAATAGCACTTTATTTTTATCGTACATTATTTTCTCTTTAGAGGTTTTTGTTCATTCGTTTGTTTTTGCTTTTGTGGTGCTAGAAGTGGAACCCAGGGCCTCACTGATGGTAGGCAAGTGCTCTGCTGCTGACCTGCACCCCCAGCCCACCCAGCCATATATTTCTAAGTACCTTATGCTATTTCAAAATATTGGCGTGTGATTGTAAAGCATTGCAGTACTCTCCCTACTGTCCTGTCATTCTGCCCCCTGCGCTTCGGTTGACACCACTCGTGGCAGTCATACACGTTAGCGGCCTCAAACGTCTAAACAGTTCAGGTAGAGTTGGCCTTACTTCAAATGCTTAGGACTGAAGGATTTTGCATTTCAGGTTTTTCAGATTTTGGAATATTTGCATATTCATTTATGTTTTATATGCACTGTATACATACAGCCCTAAGGTAATTTATGTAATACTTTATATAAACAAAACAAAGTTTGTGTATTATAGGTAAATAGGCTGGGAGAGGGTTTTTCCTCTCGGGGATGCTGAATAACCATGTTGTGCATCTGCACTTTGCCCGTGACCCATCGTATGAGGTCAGCTGTGTAATTCTGTATTTGTGGCATCATAAGGGCAATCAAGAAGTTTCAGATTTGGAATTTCTGGATGCTTAACCTTTGTAGTGCTTTGCACTCAGACATTCAGTTAATGCGTGAATGAGTTTGTGATGGGCTAGATATAGGGTCTACCGACAGGAAACTCTTCCTTCCCTGAATAGCAGACCAGCGAGGTCTTGGGATCCATCCAGCACTGGGGGATGTATATATGTATGTTTATTGTTTTCCAGTGTTAGGTCATGTCACCCAATTCCCTGTAATGAAAGACAAATACAATAGGCCATCTCTTCCCTCCTGAATTTGGTTAAATTTTTTTTTCTTCTGTTAAATTATTAATGGTGTAATCGAATCATGGAATTCTATACAATTATTAAGAATGATGTTATATAAGAACAATGTTAATTATTAAGAAGTTATATAAGGTGCTGAGGATTTAGCTCATTGGTAGAACGCTTGCCTAACAAGTATAAGGCCCTGAGTTTGATCCCCAGCACCAAAAAAATAAATAAAGAACGGTTACATAAATTGACCTAGAAATATATTAACATATTAGTGATAAAATCAGGTTACAGCCAGGCATAATGGTGCACGCATGTAAATCCCAGTACTCGGGAGGCTGAGGCAGGAGAATTGCTGCCACTTCAAGGCTAGCCTGGACTACACAGTGAGTTCAAGGCTGCTCTGAACTACATAGGGAGACCCTGTCTCAAACCCCACTCCCCCCAAAACAATTCAGGTTACAAACAGTGATCCTGTTTTTAAAAATACCCGGTTGTGCAAACATAAGCACACACACAAATAACCATTGTGATTATCTCTGTCAGGTTGGTATACAAGATTTCTATTTTGTACTTCCAACATTTTTATGTTATCTAAAGGCATTACAGTGAGTTAATGTTAATTTATAGTTAGGAAAACTTTTTTAGAACCAATGATATGAATTTAAAACTAGTGGGTTATTACTATTTAATGGGGATTTTTCCTTTCATTTATTGTTTTTTTGTTGTTGTTGTTTTGTTTTTTAATGGTACTGGAAATTGAATCTAAGGCCTTTATGCTGAACTGCATCCCCAGCCGTTTGTTTGTTTGTTTGTTTGTTTGTTTGTTTGTTTGGTTGTGTGGTGCCGGGGATCGAACTCAGGCCCTTGTGCTTGCAAGGCAAGCACTCTAATCACTGAGCTAAATCCCCAGCCCCTGTTTGTTTGTTTGTTTTTTGTTGTTTCTTTGTTGTTCTATGTTTTTTTTCTTCTTTTTTTTGAGACAGGGTCTCACCTACGTAGTTCAGAATAACCTTGAATTCACTATGGAGCCCAGGTTGGCCTCAAACTCTAGTCGCTCCTCCTGCCTTGGCCTCCTGAGTGCTGAGATTATAGGCATATGCCACCACACCTGGGATGTGAAGGGCACAGTGGATGGTGGAATAACGGCTCTGAAAGATGCCCACATCCTGATCCCCTGACTCTATGAATACGTTAGGTTACATGGCCAAGGGGAATGGAGGTTGCTGATGGAATCAAAGATGCTGATCAGCTGACATCAAAGAAGATTATTCTGGATTATAATTGTGGGCCCAGTGCAAATTCGAAAGTCCTTCAAAGAGGAAGGAGGCTGGAGAAAGAAAGAGGCCTTGGTGATGGAGGAGGGGCCATGAGCCGAGGGTTACAACACCGGTGGCCTCAGAGCTAGACAAGGCAAGAAAACAGGTTCTCCCCCTTGCCTCCAGAAAGGGGTGCAGCTCTGCTGATGTCTAGATTGATTTGATTGATTGAGAAATAGTCTTGCCATATAGTTCAGGATAGCCTTGAACTCACTGTGTAGCCCAGGTTGGCCTTGAACTTGTAGTGATCCCTTCCTGCCTCAGCCTCCCGAGTGCTGGGATTACCACCGCACCTGGCAGATACCTGAATTTTAGCCGGGTATGACCTGTGCCATATGTCCTACCTCCAGACTTACGTAAAATAGTAAAATTGTGCTGCTTTAAGCTACTACATTAGTAATAAATACAGTTGTCATAGACGTACATCTAAGGCAGGAACCCTGAGTTATCTCCCCTTATGGCCAGGGGGCTGGCTTTTCCTATTCCCGTGTCAGTCAGGCGGTGGCTACAGTGTGCCCTCAAGAGCAGGGGTGAGGTGACCTCCCAGGCAGGGAGACCCTCTCCTCATGACAGCAGTTCTTAGAAGGCCAAGGCGTAGAGCCAGGACAAAGCCTAGAGCTGTTACCAGGCCTGAAGCTGGCCGTGGGTGCGCTGGTAGAGCGCTTGCCTAGCATGCTTGAGATCCAAGGTTCTATCTCCAGTGCAAAGGAAAAGACAGGAAAGAGATCCGGGTGGGGCACCAACAGTCTGCACGGCAGTGAGCACCTAAGCTGACATGGCACTGCGTGTGTCAAACTGTAGTTAGGTCTACTGCAGGTGGGGGAGCGAGCGGAGGTGACAAAGGTAGAACCAAAATATTTGAAATTGTGGTGTGTAAATTCTTGTGTAGTTCCAAAACATACTGATTCACCTCACATTTTAAGATGAATGTGCATATGTGTTAAAATGTTAGGGGCAGTCCCTAAATGTGTTGCTGTCAGTTGTGAGCAAATATATTTCCAACATACAACAAGCAATCCAATCTACATGAAAACAGGAAAGGAAGAAGAAAGAAACACGGTAGAAAGCAGGGTAAATAGAAAGTATTTTAAAAGATGGCGAAAATAAACCCAAATGTTATCAGTAATCACACTGTGGGAGAAAAAGGGACTGAATTCACAATGTGATTTTTATTTATTTATTTTTTTATGTTGGGTTGGGTTGGGTTGGTTTGGTTTTTTGTTTGGGCCTTTTTTTTTGTTTTTTGGGGGGGTTTTTTTGGCAGTTCTATAACTTTATTGGAAAGTTCTCATCCACATTCACTGTCTGGAGATTTTTAAACGTCGTAACAGGAACATAGTTTACCAACATACAGAGTTTGTTTGGTGAATCTTCATCTTCATGATGTTTTCTGGACAACCGTACACAGATACGATATGGGACATTCCTTATTCCTTTGGCCCAGACAACTTTGTTGAGCCTGGTATCAATGCACACATCCGGTGTCCCCATCTCCTTCATGGCAAATTTCTACATCTCCTTAAGTGCCGAAGGGCATGTTTCTCAAATCCCACTCCATGGATGCACTTCTGAATATTGATGGTGTATTCTCAGGTCACCACCTAGTTAATGACAGAACAGCCCTTCTTTTTCTCGCCACCCTTCTTTGCGGGAACCACTCTGCCTGGCCCAAGATGGAAAGGAAGAGTGCAAATGATTGTGAGAGTGAAAGTCTCCATCGCAAGTACAACTTGGTTTGGCTTTTTCAGACAGGGTCTCCCCATATGGTTCAGGCTGGCCTTGAACTCACTGTGTAGCCCGGGCTGCCCTCTAACTCACAGTGATCCTCCTGCCTCCGCCTCCTGTGTGCTGGAATTACAAGTGTGGGCCACCACATATGGCTCACAATGTGATTTTATATAAGCATCATTCTGTGTAGAATCAAATACTGGGATTAACTCCATAGAAAAGGAAATGTTTATGAAACGTCACCATTCAATGGTGAATTCTCCAGGCATCAAGATGTAATAAGGCCTCTTTTTAAAATATTTGTTTATTTATTTATTTGTGGTGTTAGGGATCAAGCCCAGGGCCTCACACATGCTAGGAGAGTACTCTATCACTGAACTAAACCCCTAATCCTTGTAATTTTCTTTTACTCTCCTGCTCCCAACCGCAATCTGGGACAGACTACTGGTTCTTACACCTCATAAGTCTTGGATTACTTATAATTTTGGTTAAACTATTTTCGTGAGAAATTCTCACCAACTGACCCCAGGCATGGTAGTATGCATCTGTAATCCCAGCACTTGGGAGGCTGAGGCAGGAGGATCACCACTAGTTCAAGGCCAGTTTGGGCTACATAGTAATTTCAAGGCCAGCCTGAACTATGTAACTGCATAGTGAGGCTCTCTCTCAAAAAACAAAAACCAAAAAATTCCTAACAGGCGTGGGAGGTAAGCATGCCAGTTTCTTTTTCGAGTGTGCTGGGGATCGAACTCAGGGCCTTACACTTGATAGGCAACCGCTCTACCAGCGAGCTAAATCCCCAACCCGATGTGCTAGTTTCTTGTGTGTTAAGATATCTGCTTCTTCCCAGCACTCAAGAGGTTGAGGCAGGATTGCCATGAGTTTGAGGCCAGCCTGGGACACACAGTAATTTCAAGGCTAGCTTTAAGTACATAGCAAGACTCTATCTCAAAAAAAAAAAAAAAAAAATCTGCTTCTTATGCAGTTTGAAATTGACAGGCCAGGCGTGGTAGCCCACACTTGTAATCCCAGCACTGGGGTAGTTGAGGCAGGAGTATTCAAACTCAAGTCCAGGGTGGGCTACAGAGGGAGACCCTGTCTCAAAAACCCAAAAAGAAAAGAAGATTGACAATATTTTCCCCTTGTAATTTTTTAAATTTTTTTATTTATTTTTTTGAGACAGTGTCTCGCTATGTGGTTCAGGCTGGTCTTGAACTCACTATGTAGCCCAGGCTGGCTTTGAACACGCAGCGGTCCTCCTACCTATGCCTCCCAAGTGCTGGGACTGCAGGTGTACACCACCACGCCCGGTTCCCCTTGTAATGTTGAAGACATTGCTTTATTATGCTCTGATGTCTTGGTATCTGATGTTTCATGACCTCAGTCAGATTTTGAAACTTTCTGAGTAACCATTTCTTTTCTTTTTATTTGAAAGCTTTGTGGATTTCCCTCCCCACCATGGAGCTTTGCAATTTCATAAATCTATCTCTGAGTTTGTAGAAGCTGAATTAGAAAGCTTTTAGTACATGTCAGTGTCCTTGCTGTGCATTCTTGTCATCACAGAGAAGATAGACACACATAACTAATAATTAAAAACATTTCAAAAACCAAAGCCAAAATGAGACCAAAAAAAAAGAAAACAACAACAAAAAAAAACCAAAACCAAAAACCAAAGCCAACAGGAGGATCAAAACTCACTCCACTCTCTAGGCCGGGTGTGGTGGTGCATACCTGTGATCCCAGCACTCGGGAGACTGAGGCCGGAAGATCATGAGTTTGGGGCCAGCCTGGGCTACATAGTGAGTTTGAGGCCAACCTGGACTACATAGCAAGACCCTGTCTCAAAAAACAAAACAAAAAAAACCCTCCCTCCCTTGATTGGGAGATTAAAACTCCCAAAACAAGTACTCCATAAACCTAAGAAGGGCAGAGCATGGTGCTGCTAATCCCAGCTACTTCAGAAGCTGAGGCAGGAGGATCATAAGTTCAAGGCTAGCCCTTGACTAGTTAGCAAGACCCTGTCTGAAAAAAACAAATTATAAAGGACTAGGGATGTACTCAGTGGTAGAACATTGGCCTAGAATGCATGAGTCCCTGGGTTCCACCCCCAGCACCACAACAAAAAAAGGAAAGACAGTGTGGAATTATGCTCCCCCTACTTTAGTGTGGACTATCTGCATAATTATTTTTAATTCTGCATGAGAGTTGTGTTTTCTCCCTCATTAATTTATTGCCATTTATGTGGCTCATAGATAATTATTTTCTACTTTGGGTTATAATCCAGGACTGCGGGGTTGGGGATTTAGCTCAGTGGTAGGGCACTTGCCTAGCAAGCATGAGGCCCTGAGTTCGATCCCCAGCACCCAGAAAACAAAACAAAAAAAAACGATCCAGGACTGCTGTGTTTTGTTGCTCAAATTCTTTTAGCTTCATCCATGGGGAGCTTTTTGTATTGACTCTTGTGTTGCTTTGCCACACTCCCAACAATGTGTGTAGCAAGTTGTAACTGACCAGTAAATTTGATTATTTCTTCCCAACACAGTGTCTGTCCTCTACTTACTTAGATGTTGGAACACCTAGATTTTTCCACCATAACTTTTTTATTTTTTAAGATTGATTAATTTTGTGGTTGGGGCTGGAATCCAGGGGCACTCTAGCACTCCTGCCTCTCCAGCTCTTGGTTTGGTTTGGTTGAAACAAGGTCTCTCTAAATTGAGCAGGTGGAACTTCTGCCTCAGCCTCCCGCATGCTGGGATTACAGCTGTGTGTCACTATGCCCAACTTTTGCCATAACTTTTTAATATTTTCTGGGTTGGGGATTTAGCTCAGTGGTAGAGTGCTTGCCTAAGCAAGTGCAAGGCCCTGATTTCGGTCCCCAGTAGCCCCCCCCCAAAAAAAAAACCACAAATATTTTCCATCTGTTTTCCTTTTGTTCACTGTTCTGAGATAGTTCTTAATTTTACTTCCCACTAATTTGGCCTTTTATACTGATTTTGTCCTTTAGTCTGTTCATTAAAACATTTAGGGGCTGGGGATTTAGCTCAGTGGTAGAGCACTTGCTTAGCAAGTGCAAAGACCTGAGTTTGATCCCAGCACCCAAAAAAAAGGAAAAAAAAATTAGGTCAGTAATTATTTACTCTGGAATAGATTGTAAGTAATTTCCTGATTTTTTTTTTTCAGTGCTGGCACTGGAACTCAGGGTCTTGTGCATTCTAGGCAAGGGCTCTACCACTGAGTTACAGCCCAAGCCACGCAGTGTATTTTCTTTTCATGAAATACCTGTTTCCGTTGTTCATTCGTATTGAGAATTCTCTTCTGTAGTATAGGTTTTTCTCAAAGACGTAGCAATTCATAGTTGTCTTTATTTTTGTGATCAGAAGGACTGCTTTGGTTAGTACAGACAGCCAGAGTGGGTTTCTTTTGCAGCAGTCTGGTCAGCCTTCCTGACAGGTGGCTCCCTTTGTTATTCATTGTTTTAAAAACTGGCAAATCAGAATTGTATATAATTATTGTGTATGTGATGTTTCCAAATTTGCACACATTGTAGATTGGTGAAATTGAGCTAATTGACATATGTATTACCTCAATACCATTTTTTGTGGTGAGAACACTTGAAATCTACTCAGCAATTTTCCAGTATACAGTACATTATTTTTTTTGGTGGGGGAGGTGCTGGGGATCAAACTCAGGGCTTTGCACTTGCTAGACAAACGCTCTACCCCTGAGCTAAATCTCCATCCCCTACAGTACATTATTATTACTGTAGTCACCACATTGTACAGTAGATCTCTTGAATTTACTCCTTCTGTCTAACTGAAATTTTGTGTCTTTTTATTATAGACTGACAAGTTAGAAGATAGCAGGCAGCCAGGGAGGACCTGGGCCCAAGGCAGCGTCAGGACGGCCAGGCCTTGGTCAGATAAGCAGGAGCCTGAGGTCAAGAGTTAAGAAGAACCAGATGGACAGTAAGTCCAGGGAGGGAACAAGCAAGGCGATGGATGTCCACTGTGACAACTTCTCCTAGCTGTCTGGAAAACGGGTTTTCCTTCCCACTTTGCTCTTTTAATGAACCACTTGGATAGGAGAGAGGCCAAGAGGCACCTGCAGACATGCGCTTACTATGTGTCTAGATTCCTCATAGGCCTATTTCTGCTTTAAGGAAGCTCGTTTTCGTCCTACAAGTTGACCTTAGTTTGACTCAGAGTGGTCTAAACCCTGGTCATTTTTTGGTATAAAAACTCCTCAACAAAGAGTCCCCACAGCAACCCACTTTCGGGTCCCTTCCCAACTATCTCAAGCTATTTCTCTGTTCTTTATAAACATTCCTTCTAAACCAAGATGCACCATGTATAGGTACAGAATAAATGTAATGAATGTGACCAATGTATGTAGAATGTACCAATACATGCTCTTGGTTTAAAATATAAACATTCCTTCTGTCTGCTTCCTTTGTCCTCGACTTCTTTTTTTGACTTTGTGAGACCCAGATCCAGATGATACCATTATACTCTGGCCAATATCTTGCCAACCTCTCCTCTGCCCAACCTGTGGTAACAACCTTTGCACTCTCCACTTCTATGATTTCATCCTTTTTAGATTCCACTTGGGGCTGGGGATTTAGCTCAGTGGTTAGAGCCCTTGCCTTGGAAGCACAAGGCCCTGAGTTCAAACCCCAGCACCAAAAAAAAAAAAAAAAAAAAAAAACCCTCAAACTTTTTAGATTCCACTTGTGAGACTGCATCATATTTGTCTTTGAAGAGGAGGGCTGGACACAGGATCTGTGGGGTGTCATGTTTCAGTAGCAGGAAGACTTCCTTGTAGATGGATGACTGGAAGGAGAGGCAGTTTGATGGAGGATCATGGGAAAACTGGAAGAGTGGAGCCCTTTCATGTTTTCAATTCCGTGTTGCTGGGATAGCACCAGTTCTCCTTTCTGAGAGTTGTTTTCTGTTTTGTGTTGTTTTGTTTTGTTTGGGGGTTTGTTTGTTTGTTTGTTTGTTTTAGCAGTACTGGAGATGAAACCCAGGGCCCCACATATGCTGGGCAAGTGCTCTACCACTAAGTCACACCCCCAGCCCCTTTTTCAGGTTTTGACACCCTCGTTAGAGCCAATTTCTTTAGAGAACATTCTTGGACTTTCCTGCCAGCTGTTCTATTCCTGCAAGGCCAGGGTGGAGAGAAAGGAGTCTTAATTGTCTCTACTCATGCCAATAAGTTTTGAAAACACATAGCTTTGGACAGCCATACATGCCCACCACCATCTGTCCAAGACTCCTTTGGCAAGAATCCTTCTGATGAGTTGATCTGTGGTTTCCTGGTCTCTCTGTTTCTTCTTCCCATTGGATCCCATATGGCTTCAAATGTCCTGAATTTCATAAAACTTTTGGTCTGTGAATGGCACTTTGTTTTCCAGCACTGTTATGGTTTTTTAAACCTTTTATTATGGCAATTTCCAAATATATACAAAAGCGAAAATAACATAATGAAACCACATGCATCCATTGCTCAGCTTCAGTAAACAAACGAAAAAGGAAGAGGGTCCAATTAATTAAAAAAGAGTGTGTTTCTTTGTTTGTTTGTTGTTCACCAACATCATTTCAGCTATACCCCCTTGCTACTGCAACCAAGCCTCCTAATTATTTTGAAGTATAGCCTACATACATCATTTCGCTGGTAAATATTTCTGTATGCATCTCTAAAAGATAAGAACTTTTTTAGAAAAAACTGTCACTGTCACACCTAACAAGAAATGAACAAAACAATCCCTTAGTAGTACCAAATATCTTCTCAGTATTCCAATTTTCCCAATTTTTTTCTTTTTGTTACAGTTGGTTTTTTCAAATCAGCATCTAAACATGGTCCATACATTGTATCTGGTTGCTATAAAGTTTGATAATTTTCTTTTAATTTATTGGACCCACTTTTTTTTGTCCCCTTACAATTTATTTATTGAAGGAACCAAGTCATTTCTCTGTAGAACTTCCTGTATTTGGAATGCTGCTGATTACATCCTTGTGGTGTTAGTTACCATGTTCTTCTGCCACCTGTATTAAGCATAAACTGGTAGTTAAATCTATAGATATAACAGATTCAGGTTTGATTTTTTTTTTTTTTTTTTTGGCAAGAGCACTTCATAGGTAGTGTTGTTTACTCTCTTTTGGGAATGTTAGGATTGATCAGTGGCTTTAGGTGATAGCAGCCATTATAAAATTTCCCATCAGTTTATAACTGATGGGAAACCACTGATGATCATTGCCTAGGTCCATTATTTCATTTGAGGTTACAAAATAGCAGTGTTCACAAGGTCTAGGGTTCAATCCCCAGCCCCTGCCCCCCGCAAAAAAAAAAGCAGTGTTCTAAGTTAATTTATTCTTGAACAAATAACATATAAGCTTTGATGATTTCAGGAAAAATAATTTCCTCCTCAACTATTTGGTAACATTTTTAGATAGTACAGGAAAGGCAAGACATGAAAATTTATATGAAATGGATAAATTTTTTGAAAAAGGCATCTTACCAAAATTTACTCAGAAAGAAATAGAAAATCTGAAAAAATCCAAAGATCTTCTATTATTGAAACTGAATTTATAATCTAAAGCCTCTCCTAAAGAAAACTCCAGGCCCAGATGGCTTTGGTAGTAAACTCTTCCAAACATTTAAAGAAGAAATAATGCCATTCTTATTTAATATTTCTGCTGTTTCCAAAAAATAGAAATAGCGGAAACATTACCAAACCTATTTTATAAAGCCATCAGAACCTCAATACCAAAACCTAATGCAGACATTAAAAGAAGAAAATTAAAGGCTAATTATCTCCCATGAACATAGATTCCAAAGTCCCAGAAAAAAATACTACAAATGAAAAGTGGGACATTACATTATAACCAAGTGGGATTCATTTTAGAAATGTAAGATCCATTTAACATTTGAAAGTCAATGCATTTCACCTCATTAAGAGAGTAAAGGAAAAAAGCCATATTGTCACTCAGATACAGAAAAAAGCACTTAAAAAATTAAACAGGTATTTATGATAAAAAGAAATACAGATTTAACAAACTAAGAATAAAAGGAACTACTGCAATCTCATAAAGTGTTTCTACAAAAAGCCTACAGCCAGCATCATACTTAATGGAGAAATACCGAGTGAATTTGGAAGGAGACCAGGGAGGCTATTTTAACTGCTTCTATTCAACATAGTACTGGAAGCTCCAGCCAGGGTGTTATTAAACTTTTGAATTTTGCCAATCTGATAGATGAGAAATGGTATCTTAGTGCAACTTTAATTTGCATCCCTTTTATTACCAGTGGGTTGAGTGTCTTTTCATACACTTGAGGCCAATTTGCATTTCTTTTCCCTGAAATGTATGTTCATTTTTCGCTCCCATTTTTCTATGGAATAGATGGCCTTTTTGTTCTCCATTTTTAAACAAATAATTAAGAGAATTTTAAACCTCACCTGCGATGCAAGTTGCAGTATTTTTTTCCCAGCTTGCCATATTTTGTTTTACTTCGTTTATGGTGGGTTTTTGGCATGCACTTTTCTTTTTTGGTTTATTTATTTATTTTTTTTGTGCCAGGGATCGAACTCAGGGCCTTGGGCTTGCTAGGCAAGCACTTCTTTTTCAATTTTATATAGTCAAATGTAGCAATATTTTCCCCCTTTTTTTTTTTCTGGTGCCAGGGATTGAACTCACAGTCTTGTGCTTGCAAGACCAGCAAGCACTCTAACCACTGAGTTAGATTCCCAGCCCCCATCTTTCCCTTCTTGCTTCTGATTTTTTTTTTTTTTTCTTCTGTGGTACTGGGGATTGGACACAGGGCATTTACACAGAGCTACATCCACAGTCCTTTTTTATTTTTTATTTTGAAATAGGATATCACTAAATCACTGAATTGTCTAGGCAGCGCTCAAACTTGTGACCCTCCTGCCTCAGCTTCCCAGAGTGCTGGAATTACAGGTGTGTACTACAGAACCTGTCTCCTTGTTTCCAATTTTTGAATCCTAATTAGGAAAATTTTTATAATCTTCCAAGTTATAGAAGAAGTCACCTGTGGTTTCTTGTATACATCTAGGGCCTAATTTTCTACTTTTAAATCTCCTATTTGGAATATATCAGATCCCACTTTATCTTTTCTGATATAGCTAACAAATTAATACCATTTATTAAAAAGTTCATCTTTCCTCCACTGTATTGAGATGCCAAATTTCTATATGCAAGTAGGTCCGTTGCTGGATATTCTGCTCCTGTGTCAGTAACCCACTTTAAATTAGAGAGGTTTTATAATGCTTTTGCAAAACAAAAAAAACCCTATTTTTTAAGGTAGAAACATAGGAGAATGCTTTATGATTTCAGTAAGATGGGTTTCTCAAAGGAGCAACAAAATCTACATACCACAAAGAAGAAAACTTTGCCATTGATGTGAGGGGATGTCTCAAATTGAACCCACAGCCTGTGCAATGAACTACGTCCCTGCCCTCTGCCCGTTTTTGAGAGTCTAAATTGCTACATTGCCCAGGTTGGGCTCGAACTTGCAATCCTCCTGCCTCTGCTTAGAGGAGGGATGGGATTGTAGGTGTGCGCCACCCCACCTGCCATCTACATCAATATTTTTAAATTTGGTGCCTTCCATGACATCATAAGCAGGTTATTTTTTGCAGTGCTGGGGATTGAACCCAGGGCCTTGAAGTTAGGGCCTTGAAGTGCTCAGCAAGTGTGCTACCACTCAGCCACAGTCCTAGCAACTTCTAAACAAGGTTTAAAATCAAGGATGTGAAAAGTTATTTGACGCATGTACAATATACAAGTATTCTGAAATATATAAAGAACTCCAAGGGGTTGAGGATTTAGCTCAATGGTTAGAGTGCTTGCCTTGCAAGCACAAGGCCCTGAGTTCATGATCCCCGGCACCAAAAAAAAAAAAAGGATCAAAATAAAAAATGACAACGGAAAACGCAGCAAATAAAAACATGGACAGAGAAGAACATGGATACATGGAAGAGATAACACTAATGGAAAATAAACAAAAAAGATGGTGGCTTTTCCCAGCTAGCTCAGAAATGCAAGGTAAAGCAACCATCTATTGTCAGGTTTTCACCTAGCACATTTGCAAAAAACTCAAAGCCTGAAAATTATAACAATCAAATGAAGATGCATGTATTAGTGGGAAAGAAGGGGAGGATTACATTCCTCACATCCATACACTGATGTGAGAATGAAGGTTGGGACGAGCATTTAAAGATCAAGTTGACAATATCTAGCAAAGTCGAATTATATAACCGAGCAGTTCTACTTATATTTCCTGGTTAAACTATAGCACGGGCCACAAGGTGACATTTATGAAAATGTTCCATGCTGCCAATTTTTTTTTTTTTTTTTTTTGGTGCTGGGGCTCAAACTCGGAGCCTTGCACTTGCTGGGCAAGTACTCTAACCACTGAACTAAATCCCAAGCCCCCACCTATATTTTTAATAAACATTTTTAGAACAGTTTCAGATTTATCAAAAATAATTCAGAAGATGGTCCACAGAGTGCCCATATGCCCTAAGCCCAGTTTCTCTCATTATTAACATCCTGTGTTAGTATGGTACGTTTGTTACAATTAATGAACTAATATTGGTATGTTATTAACTGAAGCATACACTTCATTCAAATCTCCTTAGTTTTTACCTAATGTCCTTTCCACACTCCAAGATCCCATTTAGGATCCCGCATCAAGCCAGTCATAGTGGTGCATATACCTGTAATCCTAGCACTTGGGAGGCTGAGGCAGGAGGATCTCAAGTGTGAGGTCAGTCAGGGCTACATAGTGAGACCCAGTCTCAAAACTGTAAAAGTTTTTTAAAGAAACAACACCACATCACATTCACTTATCACATCTCCTTACATGCCTCTTGATTGTCATGGTTTCTTAGTCTTGTCTTATTTTTGATGACCTCGACAATTTTGAAGAGTACAGTCAAGTATATCACAGAATGCCCCTCTACTGGAATTTGTCTGATGTTTTTCCTCTTTTTTTTTTTTTTTTTTTTTTTTTTTTTTTTTTTTTTTTTTTTTTTTTTTTTTTTTTTTTTTTTTTTTTTTTTTTTTTTTTTTTTGGTGCTGGGGATCAAACTCAGGGCCTTGTGCTTCTGAGGCAAGTGCTCTACCACTTGAGTTTAATCCCCAGCCCCATTTTTTTGGTTTTTGGAGACAGGGTCTCGCTATGTAGCCCAGGTTGGCCTTGAGCTCATGGCAATCCTCCTGCCTCAGCCTCCCAAGTACTGGGATCACAGGCATGTGCCACCACACCTCGTGCAGCAAAATATTTATAGCTATACAAAAGGACAACAAAACAAAAATCCTCTAGCTTTGGGCCTTTTTGACTGAGAAAAAGTGGCCTAAAAGATGGATGAAAGAAGTGCTCTTAATTTGAAAGTAAAGTCAACAAATGAGCGGCCAGGGGGACCAAGTCCTAAAGAGATTCTGGACAACCAAAAGTGAGCGGTAGGAGAGGAGGGCTGAAGAGGCACAGGGCAGAGGCTAGAGGTGGAAAACAGCAGGAGAAGCAGTAAAAGGGAACAAAAACATCCAGATCAATCTGCTGTCTGCACGGACTGTAAAATGAAAATTGGTGTTTTGGATGAAGACTTGGAAGAACAGCAAGATCCTAAATTAATGAAAATTCTCTTTTCCAGCACTCTGGGTTTAACGAGGCAGAAACCAAAACTGATACACTTTAGGGAGACCTTTTTAAACTTTCATTTAATTTTTTACTATTTATATTTTTAATTGGCACTTACTGAGTACAGTGTAATAATTCGATACATGCATACAATGTGTAATGAGCAAATTAAGGTCATTAGCATTTCCATCCCCTTAACTATTTATCATTTCTTTGTGTTGGGAAACTAAACTTGTCTCTTGTAGTTCTTTATAAGATAGATAATAAATGGATTTCGAATGTGGTGGTGGTAGTAGAGGCAACATGAGATGATGCTGCAGACCTGGAGCAGCGGGACGGCTTTGGGAGTCTTGCAATGTGCAGAAGAGGGTGACATCCGTGGAAGAAGTAGTGCCATGATGGAGTCTCACCAGGCTAACCTCGAGATTCCCTTGCCTCAGCCTCCTGAGTAGCTGGGGTTATAGGTGGACATCATAGTGCCCTGCTATTAATGAGATTTTTAAAGCTGTAATATCAAAATTACCCAGCAGAAGATGGCTAAGGATAGGTGCCAGAAAAGGTCCTTCTACGTAGTCTTGAAGACATAAAGAAGCAAATGAAAGAGAAAGGGAATAAAAGCTTGACAGAGACTGGCAAATGCAGGTGCTTTATACCTGCACCAAGCAAAGTAATCATCAACACTTCTGCACTGCTGAAAAATTACCAAGACAACAACAGAAGTTAGTTTTAGCTTTGGAAAATGAAAAATCCAAAGTGAGAGAAGCCCAAGATAACATCCTATAGCTAAGAAAAAAGGAGAGAAGGGAGGAAGGACAGGAAAGGAAGGAAGAGAGAGAGAGAAAGAAGAGCAAGAGAGAAAGGGAGCAAAAAAAAAAAAAGCAACGGTCCTTCCAGGACAAAGAGAATCATTCCAAATAGAAGACCAAATGCTTTCTGTTCCTCAAGACACAGCAGGATTTGATTTTGATTCAGGTGAAGCTAAGTCTACTGCTAATGTCTTACCTAGAAAAGTATCTCTTCATCGCCATAAAAAGAAACATCTTAATAGTCAAAATTAATTCAATACCGTGGATGATTTTGAAACCAGTCTTTTGGCTGTGCAGTCTTTTGAACTGGAAAGAATTACAGAGGTAGACTCAGTAGTAAACATGCACATACCAAAAAATGAAGAAAAAAATGTTCATCAATGGAACCAATACCAAATTAACATCACCAAGGCTGATTCACCCTGGAAAGTTTCTCAAAACAGAAGGAGTCATTTCAGAATCTAAATCTGAAAAATAAAGTAAGCATAAAGATGCATGATAAGAATAAAAAGAAAAGGGGCTGGGGATTTAGCTCAGTAATTAGAGTGTTTGCCTTGCAAGCACAAGGGCCTGAGTTCAATCCCCGGCACCATAAATAAATAAATAAATAAATAAGAAAAAGAAAAGCAAATAGAAGAAAACCTAAATCTACATCAAAGTATAAAGGAAACAAAAGTGAAAATCAAAAGATTGTTTTCCCCCAAAATTGGATGAATCTATCAGTTCCAGTGATGCCTACAATTCTAATTTGGAAGAAGGTGATCATCTTAGTCTTTTGTGATTAAAAAAAAACAAAAACAAAGATTCTAACAGAGAAGAAAACAACAATAAGTCTGCAGTGTGCACCTGTGAACCCAGCAGTTCTGGAAATGATTCCAATGATTTTGTTGTCAGGTAGTTCCTTTTGTTTGTTTGTTTTTTATAATTACATTCTTACTACACAGGAAAATTGTTTTCCTTTAATATTTTTTAATTTTAGTGGTACATTTTAGATGTATATAACATTCATCATAGGGAATTTGTACCTGTACATGGTATATCTTGCTTCTACTTTTTTTGTTTGTTTAAAGAGTTGTTTTTTATTTTTATTTTGTTAATTTTTTTGTTTAAAGAGTTTTTTATTTTTATTTTGTTAATTAAAAAATTTTAGTGGTACATTTTAGATATACATAATAGCATTCATCATAGGAAATTTGTACCATACATGATATATCTTGCTTCTACTTTTTTTTCCCATTCCTTTCCCCTCCCTTCGTCTCCTCTTCCCCTCCTTATTTACAAAAGCTTTGTTTCCATTTTTTCCTTTCATTCTCTTTTTTTTCCTTGTCCCTCCCTTCTCTTCCCCTTCCCTCTCCCTTGTTTGTTTTTGAGACAGGGTCACACTATATAGTTCAGGCCAGGCTTGAACTCACTATGAGGCCCAAACTGGCCTCAAACTCATGGCAATCCTCCTGCCTCAGCCTCCTGAATGCTGGGATTACAGGTGTGTGCCACCATGCCCAGCTGGGTAGTTCCTTTAAAAATCGTTCGACAATCAAAAGTATTCCAGGTCCTTCTTGCCTCCAACAAAGAACTGGACAAGACAATCAATAACATTGCCAAAAGTTTGTTTGGAAGGTGAAGGATTGAGGGGGTAAGGGAAAAACTGGCTCTACAGAGCGAACTTGGGCCCAACAAAAGAGGAAAAGAGAAAAAGAGCAAAAATAAAAGTACCCCCCTGGGTCTGCAAGAACCAGGCTGGGCTACCATGAGAAGTCCCAATAGTGGGATAGCAAGCTCCTCTTGGCGTTTGGTCTCCTTTATGCAGTCCACGTCTCAGGGGAGCCAGGGAGGAAGTTCCTCAGAATCACCTGGCACCCCACTGGGGTCTTGCAATTGACAGGTCCTGCCCACTTCTCCAGCCGGCTTTGCCACATCCCACTTCCTGTATCAATCTCTGTCTGCCCCTCACAGTACACTCAGAATCTCACAGTCACATCAGACAGGAGACCAATTACCAGGCCTTGATCTAAAAGAGCATTAAAACATACAGATGAAGAAGAGATACAGGATTCTAAACCAACAAAAACTCCTACTAGCACATTACCTAAAATTTGCCCAGCACCTCCATCCCTCCTTATAGCCTTAAGTATGTCATCAATGTTCCCTTGTTTTCTGTAAAAAAATGAGACTTCCTCTTTCTCAAAAAAAAAAAAAAAAGCTGGAGATTTAGCTCTGTGGTTAGAGTGCTTGCCTAGCAAACACGAGGCAATCCCCGCCACAAAAAAAAGACTAAAGAAAGCACAACAATGTGTTCGCCTCAGCATAGGTGCAGTACTGGCTTCTAAATGAGACAAGGAGAGACCTTTTACAGATTCCTGTTTCTTGAGTGCTCCTATTTTCAAGCAGAGACATGATCTGATACATTCTTTGAAAAGTACTAGGCCGGGCGTGGTGATGCACGCCTGTAATCCCAGCACTCCGGAGGGAGAGGCAGGAGGATTGCTGTGAGTTTGAGGCCAGCCTGGGCTACATAGTAAGTTTGAGTCAGCCTGAACTGCACAGCAAGACCCTAACAAAAAAATAAGATAAAATAAAAAAATAAAAAGTATAAAGCAAATACAACAGATCTCTTTTTGGATGCTTCTTAAAGTTATCCTGCAACCTTTTCTATTGCTCCAGTAGAGAATCCATGAGATCGCACACAAGCGGATGGAACTATTGCTGTAGAATATTCTCTTGACAGGACCCTAGATCGTGAACATTTCTTTATAATTGTTTAGATTTCTTATACTGACTAAACCCCTTAATTTTACTCAAAATGTATCTTATACCAACATTTTATAAGTTATATAATCTTTTGGCATCTTTAATTTTACTTTTCCCATAAGTGGTGGATACAAGAGTAACGAGTTGTTTTTTTTTAATAGAATGAAGATCTTTTGAAACACCTCGTATAATTTTGAATAAAATAATCCTCTATATTCACAGTAAGATGTGCTCTCGATTTATGAATCCCTTACGCTACTGCTGTATTTGATTCGTCGGATGAAATGTTCACAGGATCACAGTTAGAGAATCTATAGTTGTTCAGGCCCATGGACCAGCTGAGGGAATAGTCATGAGCCCTGAGTATGCATCATCGTTCAAACGGACGTCCAGAAAACTGTAAGTTATTTTGTCACGGGCTCTCAGAGCTCCTTCCTCAGGCAACAATCTCAAATGTTAAATATGTGAATAATAAGGGCTTTTTCAGAATGTTTGACATCTGTATTTGTTTACACCCATTAAACATTTAAATCACTGTAGGTGGTTCATTTTAAAAGAACAGTATAATTTGAATAAAATAAAAAAAAATCGGCATTAAATCATGGTAAACTACAGTGCTATAGAACACTAGAATGTATTCCTCCTGTTTAACTGGACTTGGTAATCTCCCTATCTGACTTTAAGGAGTTTTTTTAAGGGATTGGGCAGTTACAGTAGATGATCTCTGTATTGGTTAGCTTTTCGCCTCTGGAACAAAATCTGTGACATCTGCAATTTAAAGGAGAGGTTTCCTTTGCCTCACCATTTCAGAAGTTTTAGTCGGTCTTCATATAGCTCCAAGGCAGAAACAGCATGGCGGGAAGGGTGCTTACCTCATGGCAGCTAGGAAGCAGAAGCAGAAGGAAAAAGCTGAAGAAGAAGAATACGCTTCAGAATCACACCTCCTGGATGTGAGGGCGATCTGGCTGCGACATCTGTCACTCCACTGATTGCCAGGGTTGATTCAGATGATCTGGCTGGCTAGGCGGGTGTCTCCTTCCTCCCTCACCGCTCCATGCACGTCCCTCCCGAAGCTGCACGCTCGGTCAGAGAGGACGACCACCCCCAATAGAGGAGGACCATTTCCTCCGTCAAGGGTATACAAGTAGCTGCGCTCCCCTGCTAGAACCACCAAACAAGCTCTCAGAATCACACCTCCAGGGGGCCCCACCTTCTAACTGCACAGTCAGCTATGAACTGGTCAGTGAGCGAACTCGATGAGGTTAAGGCCCTCACAATCCAATCACCTCTCTAGGCTTGTCTTAATCCAGTCAAATTAGTGACCAAAAATTAATGTTTGTGGGACATGAAGCCTGCAAACCCATAACCCTAGCATTCTGGGAGGCTGAGGCAGGAAGATGAAAAATTCAAACTAAGCCTGGGCAATTCAGTGATATAGTGAGAACCTGCCTCAAAAAATAACAAGGGGGCTGGAAATGTAGTTCAGTATAAGGGCTCTGGGTTCATCCCCAGTTGTTGTTTTTTTTTTAATTTTAAGTAACCATAATCTCAAAACTCCCTTATAATTCTAAAACTAATTCTGAAATTGCAGTGTTAATGGAGTTACTTCTTAGACCAACTGCTCACAGTAAAATGAGATATCACTTCTATTGCATTGGTGAGAAAATATATCATGAAAACCAAACAGCTACATGGGATCGAACAATTTGTAAGTAATGAAGTAAAGCAACAGTCCTCAAGCTTGGATCCTTAGCATGGTTTTCATGAGTGAACATGTGTGTTAACTATGCCTTTTTACTGCTGAGTGACTTCAGTTGTGTTCATACATTCAGTTTATCTATTTGCCGATTAGTAGATAAGGAATATTCTTGGTTGTGTTGTGTTAAAGCTGCTATGAACATTAGCATATAGTTCTTTGTTTAGACATTCATTTTCATTTCATTTATCTTGGGTAAATATACAGATGTGGAACTTCTGGGTTGCACAGTGATTATTCTAACCCCAGAAGCAGCTGCCAAACTGAGGTGGGAGATTAGGGTGTGGCAAACTGGCCAGGGTAGCGGCCATGACCTGCCAATCACAGAGTCCCAGGACGCATGCACAAAGTTCCCAAAGCCCTGCATGTGGAACCAATCAGCTTCAGTTCTTGTGAGAACTTGAGCAGGTTTTTTGGTTTTCTTGCTGGGGATGGAACTCAGGGCCTTGCTCTTGCTCAGCAAGCGCTCTACCAGTTGAGCTAAGTCTCCAACCCTGGAGCAGGTTTTTGACAGGACAACTTAGATCTGATGTCAGCCTGAGGAGTGGGAAATAAAAACAGACAGCCACCATCAAGCAGGGCACCGCTGTTAACGCTTTCAGTGGCCCACCCTGTTGCTTACAGGGCATATCTCTTTTCTTACTTTTAGTTGGCCCCAACTCGCTCTACAGAGCATGTTTCTTTTGTTACCTTTAACCATTTAACAGTTTACTCAGCATCACCCAGGCAGCACATTTGTTTACATACTGACTATCCCGAGTGTCGCTCAGGCAGGTGTCACGTCCAGCCAGTCAATTCTTGTTTGTGTGATATACACTCGAACATCTGTTTGCATACTTTTTTATTTAGAACGTTGTATTCGCCTTTGATGTTTATTTCTAGTGAAATCTAATAATAAGTTCTGGTGATTTTCTTTACTAATTCCTTTTTATAACCTATAATTGTGTGCTACAATCTATAAAAACCCTTATCGTGGGCTGGGGATTTAGCTCAGTGGTTAGAGTGCTCACCTAGCAAACACAAGGCCCCGAGTTCGATCCCCAGTACAAAAAAAACCCTTATCCTAAGTACATTAGATGTAATTTTTGTGTTTCTGCAGAAGTCAGTGATATTATTTTACAATACAAAATGGACACGTTTGGGACACTGAGACTGCATAGGAAGGAAGAGCCAAAAGATCTGCAAAAGAAAAACTGAAAAAGGGAGAAATGTTAGCATATCAAAGAGCAGAAGACAATGTTATGAAATGGAAAGACAAAAAAAGATGTCTCCTAACTATCAACTATTCATGATACAGAGATGACAGAACTTGAAAGAAGAAACAAAACTAAAAAGATGCCAACAGTAGTCAATGATTAGAATAATTCTAGGGTGTTGACAGAGTTGACCAACATCTAACAAAGGATCCCGTAATCAAAAAGTGAGGAAAATTATTATTATAAAATATTTATGCACCTTCTGGACCAAACAATATGGAAGGTGTTTGTTATTTTTTCAAAACAAGGAGGTTCAAAAAGTCGTTTACAATTTAGATGAGGTCTAATAGACTAAAAAATTGAAAAATACGGGGCAGTGAAACAACTACCAGGGCATCTATCATCAGTGTCTTCACTGTCACGTTTAGTGGGTAGACATTTTACTGAAATCATACCCCCCACAGAACAAAGGAAAGGCAGCACGACAGTGTAAAGTGTGTTGTTCAAAGAAAGACAATAATGCAAAAGGAATCCGGAAAGAGGCTAGATACTACTGTCCAGATTGTTGTAATGTTGTAGTGTATATTGAATGTTTTTAAATATACCATACACAGAAAAATTAGTGAATAAATTTGATAAAATTGTTGTTTTTATATGTCCTGTTATGTAATCTGGTAAAAATTAATGAAAAAACATATACAATTTTTGGTCATCCTGTATTTAAATAATTAGACCAGTAAGCAGTTGATAAACGTAAAACCTCTCGGCCTTTTGCACACATCTTGACCAGTTCTTTGCTCGACCCAGAAAGAACCTAGAAACTGCCGTTGGAAGGAGACTCCAGCACCCCAGCACCCCAAAGCCCAGTAACAAAAACTGTTTTCCAAACTGGATATGCCCCTTTCCATCTCCACCAGCAGTCCCTGAGGGTACAGTTGTGCTGCTCCTTTGCCGGCAGCTGGAATGGTCAGATGTTTACATTGTGGATGTTCTAACAGGGGTACAGGAGTGCCTTACTACCCATGTATGCTTTGTTTGTTTTGTTTTATTTTGTGGGGGTTGTTTTGTTTGGCTTGGGTTTTGATTTTTTGTTTTTTGTTTTTTGTTTGGTTTTTTTTGAGACAGGTTCTCGCTGTGTAGTTCAGGCTGGCCTTGAACTCACTATGGAGCCCAGACTGAGCCAGCCGTGGTGACACATACCTATAATCCCAGTACTCGGAAGGCTGAGGCAAAAGAATCACCATGAGTTCAAGGCCAGTCTGGGCTCCATGGAGAGTTCAAGGCAAGCCTGGACTACGTAGCAAGACTCTGTCTCAAAACAAAAACAAAAACAGGAACAAAATGAAACAAACAAAAAAAAATCCACTATGTAGCCCAGACTAGCCTCAAACTCACGGAGACCCTCCTGCCTCAGCCTCCCAAATGCTGGAATCAAAGGCATCTGCCATCACCCGCAGCTCTCCCATGTAGTGTTAATTTGCATGTCTATGATGACTAATGCTTTTCAGCATCTTTCATTCTGTACCTGCTCTTTCAGAATGTGCAAAATACTACCCTCAAAGATGTAGCCTATACATATGCATGGAGTCCTCTGATTCTGAAGTTTTAGGGTGCCAACAGCATAGCCATTTCACACTGGCATAAATCTCCAACTTCCATTGACCTTGGAGTGGGTACTGTCCACACAGTTCCTGACGTATGGTCATTTCAATAAACACTGGCTAAATTGGGGCCTAATGAGATGCTTGAAGGCAGCGGACACCATAATTAAGGGCAGGGAGGGTTTTACAGAAAGTGATGGCTCTGATTTAACTTGAATATTTCAGTATCTGATTTTATTAGCAAGTGGAACTCCTAGAGGGAAAATAGGAGTTTTTTGTTTTGTTTTTGTTTTGGGGGTGGTGCCGGGGATTGAACTCAGGGCCTTGTGCTACCACTTGAGCTAAATCTCCAACCCTGGGAAAGTAGTTTCTGAGATTATTTTAAATTAATATAAGTATCGAGGTAATGACAAAATCCCCCAAATTGGAAGACTGATAATACAGTTCTCTAAAAATGTAAGAGCATGATCTCTCCGGGACTTAGCTTCTCCATCTACAAAATAGGACAATTAATGAACCTGAGTCCCCCTTCAACTCCAATCAATGGTCAGTATTTTGAAACTGTCCCATGACTATTAGGTAGTTTTTTCATGGGATTAGATTAATTAGATTTAACAGCATAATTTTGGAGGAAAAGAACACCCCTGTCAGTATTTTTTTTTGTGTGTGGTGCCGGGGATCGAACTCAGGGCCTTGTGCTTGCAAGGCAAGCACTCTAATCACTGAGCTAAATCCCCAGCCCCACCCCTGTCAGTATTGACAATGATCTTTTCCTGCATTTTTTGCCCCGTAAGATAATTAAGTGAATTGAACCTCTTAATTTCCTAGCTGTAATAGTTAAATACACATGAAATTTTTTTTCCAAGCATTTTACTACAAACATTTTCAAACATACAGCAAAGTTGAAAGAATGTTACAGTGAACACTCAAACCTACCACCTAGATTTACAATTAACTTGTGTGTGTGTGTGTGTGTGTGTGTGTGTGTGTGTTGCGTAGTACTAGGGATTGAACTCAGGGGCCTTAACACTGAGCTACAGCCCCAGCCCTTTTATTTTGAGACAGGGTCCCACTAAGTCACTCACTAAAACTACCTGGGATAAGCTGAAACTTGAAATCCTCTTGCCTCAGCCTCCCAGAGTGCTGGAATTACAGATGTGCACCATTGCATGCAGTTTTCAATGAACATTTTGAGTTTTTTGTTTTGTTTTGTTTTTACACTGGAAACCCAATCCAAGGCCTCAGATACTTTATTTACCACATATCCGTTGATTTATTTATTGCTGGATAAATTTATTTATTTGCTTAGATCTAGACTGTTGCTCAAAAGTCTCATGTGTTCAGAGGTGGGACTTTAGGAAGGTGATCGGATCATGGGGGAGCTATCCATAGCTAGGTGTGCTGCTGAGAGTGAGCCCTGCTGGGCAGAGGTCCATCACTAGGCCGCAGCCTGGACGGTATGCGTATCTGCCTCCCCAGCCCCTCCCCTCTCTCTGCTTCCTGGCCCACGTGATGCAAGCAGCTCTGCTCTTCCCAGGCCAGGAGGGCCACTGTTCTGTTTCTGCCTTGGAGCCAGCCAACCATGAACTGAAAACGTGCACATAGAATAAACCTCGCCTTCTTTAAATTGTGGGTGTCAGGTGCTCTGTCCCAGCAACAAGAAAATTCCTTAAGACACTGGTTTTTGGTGTTTTTTTTTTTAGCATATTTCAAAGTAAATAACAGGCATCAATGCACTTTCCTCTAAATGCTTGTCCATCTAAGGATAGGCTCTCTGGATATGTATGTACAATGCTGCAGTAGCTGCTATTTGCTGGAAATGAGAGATGCTAGCATATTTCCCACAATAGATATTTTTAGGTAACATCTTTTAGGACAGGAGCTCACAACCAGGCAATTTTTCCCATCCCCCAACCCTGAGAAACTGTTTGGGGAATGGTAAGCTTATCTCTGGAGTTACTTGGAAACAGATTGGAGTGCAAAATTTTGTTCACACCTCGAGGGGAGTTCGGAAGAGCTGAGGGGAAACAGGCTTGAAGAAAGGGTGTTGTTTTATGAATTTCCTTCGGTCAGCTTGTGAAATTAATTTACTGAGGTATTGTATGCTCATCATTTAATTTTTTCCATTCCTCCTTTTTCACATGCAGGTCTAAAATAATCAAGCATTTTCTTGCAAAGTGATCTGAAATATTCAGATAACAGGGGGCAACAGAGGGCTACCCGAAAACAACTCCATAAAGAATTGAGTAAGTTGCCAGGCACTGTGGCCCACACTTGCATCGCAGGCTGAGGCTGGAGGATCGGGAGTTCCAGGCCAGCCTGGGCAGCTTAGGGAGCCCTGTCTCAAAACAAAATAAAAGGGTAGAAAGGACGGGGGGACCGGGGCTATAGCTCAGTGCTCCTGGGGGGAAGAAAGAGTGACAAGTTGGGACTGGGCACGCAGCTCAGTGGTAGAGCATTTGCTTAACATGTGCTAGATGTGCTAGGCCCTGGGTTCCCTCCCGGCACCACAAAAAAAAATCTGTCTCAGGAGTTAGGGAGGGGAGGAAGGGGACAAGTTGAGTCTGAAAGAAACACAGATTCGTCTATTTTCCTGGTTTCCACATACATTTATTTCCTTAACTCCAGTGGCAACTCAGTTTAGGCCATCTGAATAGTTTGAGCTAAATGTCTTATCTCTGCTTATTTCTGTGACATGCACATCCTTGAGGATAAAAATAGAAGGAAAGAAAAGACTGAAAGACAAAGGCAAAAATGTCAAATCGGACACAGTGACAATTATTCACTCATGGTCACGACCAAGGCATGTTTGCCTCTGAATACATTAGATGTTACTCTTCTGTGCACCCACCAACCTCACCCTGTCCCTCATCATTAGCTGAGTGTCGGGACAGCTGTGGTGGCGAGAAGAGTACAGATCCTCATGGCTCCTCCCAACGCTGGAAAAGAAGTGCTTGGAAGTACTTGGAGGTCTCCCCCAGCAGCACTGCATTCCCTCACAGGGCCGCAAATGCCCCCGACCGACCGGAACGGTGCTGGTACATTCGTGGGAACTACATGGTTTTGTGTTTCTTTCTCCTTGAAATTATTTACTAATTTTAGAAATATGTCAACCACACGGTCATCATCCCAGAGGTTCCGTGGCTCCATGGTACTTAGAGAAGTCATGAATCTTTAAAAGAGTCTTCCTTGGGTTGGAAGTTTAGCTCAGTGGTAGAGTGCTTGCCCAGGAAGCTCAAGGCCCTGAGTTTGATCCCCAGCACTGCCCCCCAAAGAGATTTCCTTCTCTGAAGCTTGAGGTAGCAGAAATACATATATATGTTTTTGTAATTTTGTGATGCTGGAGATTGAACCCAGGGTCTCATACATGCTAGACAAGTGCTCTACCACTCAGCTACATCTCTAGCCCTTTTTTATTTTTATTTTGACACAGTGCCTCACTAAGTCGTCCAGGCCAGCCTTGATCTTGCCATCCTCCTACCTCAGCCTCTCAAATAGCTGGGGTTAAAAGCATGTGCAAGCACAAGTATATTTTTTTAAAGTAACAAATATCTATGCATACCTTTGTGCCTTTGCCAAGTCGGTCACAGATGAATTCCTGGATCGAAATAAATAGAGTTCAAAAAAATGTTGAACCGCAAATGGTAGGCCTGAAATTCCACTATTTAGATTCAAAGTAATCTGGAAAATGTTGGAGATCTTGAGAGGCAGAGTGGTTTGAAAAGCATCATTCTAATTTTGGCTCCACCACCCAATGGCTTGTAAGTATGAGCAAGTTATTCAGCTCTATGACACTCGATTTCTTCTTCTGTATAAGGAAAAGAATAAGATTTACTTGGTGGTACAATTGAGAGAAGTGCAGCAGTTCACATCTGATCTGGCATGTGGCCCCTGTGACTGGAAAAGAGGACCCTAGGCCGAGAGGCTGAGAATTGGAAAGAGAAAGTCAAGAAGTGTTTTGTTTTGTTTTGTTTCGTTTTGTTTTTCCTGTACAGAGTTTGAGATTCTCAATCAAGAAAGAGATGTGAATATATCTGGGGCATGTTTTCATCTCTTTTTATTTGGGAAAATCTGTTGGAGGTGGCATAGTTGAGGTCCTCGAATTCAATAACAATTTAGGGTCCACTCTGCCTAGGGCGAATGTCATTCTCTGGAGTTTGGAAGTGGAGGCATCAACGTAAAATCATCCCAGGCTCCCAGAGCAGCCACCAGGTTGACTTGAGCCTCGCAGATCCAGCCCTGAGAGTGTCACTGACTGCACTGCGGGAACCCACGCACGGTTAGCAGAGACACAATACCAGCTGGTTAATTCTTTGGCCTGGGAAGAGTCTCGTTCAATCGAGAGAGGCTTACAGCTCTTGGCAGAGTCACTGGCTTATAGCTGAGGGCATCTGGGGAGGTGGGGTTGTTCTAAAAGCCAGTGCGGAGGGTGGAATCAGGAGCCCAGTGGCCTGCGTTTTGTCTCAGCCCGGGTTGTAAGTGTGGCCACCTCCAGGTTTCTGGGCTTTTCTTAGTCTGGAGTCTGACTACACCCATTTTTCAAACAGGTACAATTCAATTAATTCATTTCATTGGTTTCTAGTACATGTATTATAACCACCCTTGGTCTTTTTTCTTTCTGAGATAATAACCAAGGTAGAGAGACCAATCTGTGTGTGTGTGTGTGTGTGTGTGTGTGTGTGTGTGTGTGTGTGTATGTTTGGAGAGTAAACAAGGACTCTGAAAAGAAGAAAATTTAAAATTAGATTTGAATGTAAACATTTAGAAGAAAACCAATTTAAAGAGAATATTTATTTAGAACGTTCACAACCCCTCCACCCTCACCCGGAAGGAGGGAAAATAAGATGGAGACTAAGTTGGAATGGGAAAGCAACAGTCTAAACTGATTGAGAGGAGACTGTCTATCCGCCTCTTGCAGATTTGACAGAAATGTGTAACGATGTGAAGACGTAGTCAAAACTCCTTTCAGGGTCTTGAGGGTGTCTGTGCAGTGAGGGGCTCCAGAAAAGCTTCACAGTAAGTAAATCCCTCTCTGTCATGTTCCAGGGTGCCCAGGGTGACATGTCTGGCAGCTTCCTTCTGCAAGCTGCCTCTTGCATTTCTACGTAGATTTTGCTAGTTCTGTCTCAGAGACCAACTGAATTTTCAAGGCTCCCTACGTGAGTTTATAGAAGAAGCTGAAGGTGTTAAATGAATAAATAATGGATATTATTAGAACCAGGTCAGGGATGTAACTCAGTGGTAGAGCACTTGCCTAATATGCATGAGCCCTGGATTCTGTCCCCTGCATGGCCATTTTTTTTTCGTCTTTATGGGCTGTCCAAGTGGACATGCTACCTATACCCAACTGATCTTTGGTTATCTCAGGGCAGCTTTATGAATGAATTGCCATCCAGAGGTGGGTAATATTGAAGGAAATGACAAACTGGCTGTTCTCTTTCTCTGCAGAAGATAGACCAAAAGAAATGGGCTTAAATAACAGCAAGAGATTGGGGTCAGGTATAAGGGAAAACAATTTTATTTTGAGCACAGTGTGGACTATTAAGGCAATTTTGGCTCAATCTCTCTTGTTGCTCTTAGTGGATTATCAAAATCTCATCTTTCGGAGGCAATTTAGACACAGGTTTATTTCATGGTAGGAGACTAAGCAAAATCACCACTCAAGGTTCCTTGCAGTTGAAATGACATTTAGTGTAGGTTTGCCTTTTTCACAGGGAATCCAATATCCCAAGTTCAATCTGCCGAAAAGAAAAAAGAAAGTGTGCAGGAGTGGGAACGTGGGAAGTACGTTCTGAAAGGATTTTGTAATGTAATAAAGGTCTCCCTACAAGTTGGCACTATATAACAAGCTATCTTCTAGTATGTTTAGACTAAAGGTCACTCAATTACAGCCTGGAGACCAAATCGGACCTGCTATCTATTTTTGTAAATAAAGTTTTATTGAAACTCAGGAACACTGCCTGTTTGTTATCTGTTTTCTATGGTTGTTTTGGGCAGCAGCACAGCAGGAGAACTGCCACAGAGGCACAGGCCCTGCAAGTCTAGACCGTTTGCTGTCTTCTTGCTTCTCCCTCTCTCCCTTTCTGTCTCTCTCTGTCTCTCTGTCTCTCTCTCTGTCTCTGTCTCTGTCTCTGGTAATGGGAATTGAACACAGAGCTTTCACACTGAGCTACATCTTCAGCCCTTTTGAAAATTTTTTATTTTAAGATAGGGTCTCCCTAAATCATCAAATTGCCAAGGCTGGGCCCAGGGTTATGATCCTCCTGCCTCAGTCTTCTAGGGTGCTGGGATTATAGGCGTGCACCACCACCACGCCTAGTTGTGTGTGTGTGTGTGTGTGTGTGTGTGTGTGTGTGTGTGTGTGTGTGGTGCTGGGGACGGAACCCATGGCCTCAGGCATGTTAGGCAAGCCCTTTACTACTGAATTACACTCCAGCCCTAGCTGGTTCTTTTTTAAAAAAAAAAGGCTTGCTAACTCTTGGTTTAGATTTACTGTTACGGTTTGTGTCTAGATGCCCCCTCAAAGCCTCATGTGGTAAGAGGTAGCTGGATCTAGAGCGTGTGATTACTAAATTAGTCCACTGATTGGTTTGGCGTGGTTCTGCTGGGATCAAGGATGTGACGCTAGGATTAAGGGTATTAGGATTAAGGGTGGGAGTACTGCCCACCTAAAGCCAGGTAGCCTGGATAAGATATAAGATACAGGAAGAAGCTGGTTAGCTGCATGCTTATGTCCTTGCTTACCTTGCTGCCTCCTGCCTGTCTGCCAGGCCACCCTGCCTTGGACCCAGCTGACTGTGGACTGAGACCTCTACAAACTGTGAGCTAAATAAACCTTTCTTCCCCTAACTTTGGGTGTCGGGTATTTTTGTCTCAGCAACGAGAGAAAAGTAACTAAAACATTTACAAAAATTCAATTATGCATATAGTGGGTTTTTTTTTTTAATGGTAGCAAAGTTTTATTAAAAGTAGGAAAACAAACAGGCTCTCCAGAGTGAGTTTGGCCCAAGTAAAAGTAGCAAAAGAAACACACCCTGCAGTGTGAGGGTGGCCACCATGCAAGAGTGGACGCAGCGGCTTTTTTATTTTCCTGAGGCAGGGTCTTACTTTGTAGTTCAGGCAGTGATTCTCCTGCCTCAGCCTCCCAGGTGCTGGAATTACAGGCTTGTGCCACTACGCCCGACTAGATTGTGGTGTGGCATTGAACGGCTGTAAGCCAGAAGATGAGTTGACACTATACTACTTATTGTTTCATTCACTTTTTTTTTTTTTTTTTTTGAGACAGGGTCTTGCCATGTAGTTCAGGCCGGCCTTGAACTCACTATGTAATCTAGGCTGGCCTCAAACTCACAGTGATCCGCCTGCATCAGCCTCTCGAGTGCTGGGATTATAGGAGTGCACCACCATACCCAGCTCATTTTATATTTCACTAATATACTACCTTTAATTTTTTATGTTGCCTTGTCAAATTTTCTTTTTTTTCCGATGCTAGCGCTAGAACCCAAGGCTTGTACATGGCACACAGGTGCTCTACCTCTGCGCTACACCCTCAACCCATCTTGTCGGTTTTAAAATTTTCATTTCTAATATACTCCCTGACACCAACCTGAATACAATAGTCAAATTTGCTTTGAGTTATTTCTTTCTTTTTTTTTTTTTTTTTTTTGGTGCTGGGGATCGAACTCAGGGCCGTGCACTTGCTAGGCAAGCACTCTAACCACTGAGCTAAATCCCCAGCCCCTTTGAGTTATTTCTATAAAAGCTTGTTTAGAAATTTTTGGATTTTTGTTTTGTTTTGTTTTTTTGAGGGTTTTTTGGGGTTTTTTTTCTGGGTATTGTAGCTCAGGCTGGCCTCAGACTCACGGCAATCCTGCCTCAGTCTCCCAAGTGCTGGGATTACAGGCGTGTGCCCAGCTTGGATTTTTTTTTTTTTTTTTTTTTT
>PVJO010013954.1:0-18736 GCA_004026905.1 Hystrix cristata
CAGTTGTTCTTACTGTTCTACATGGTATGTTCACATCTCTTTTCTTCCACAGGATGATCTTCTGTTCAAGGGAGAAAGTGTCGAAACTGCAGAAGGGAAAGGGCTCTGCGGTGTTTGTGAAATGCCATGACAAGTCTCTGAATAAGAAGTCTGGCTGGTGAGCATTTGGACCAGGGGTCTCTGAGCCTCTTCAGGAGGCCTTCTGCTCTGCTCTTCAGTTGCAGCCAGCGGCCCGAGCTGTGTCTTGTAGTCTGAACCTCTGGGCCAGGCCACTTCTCTCTGCACTTCTACTTGTGTTGCAGATGGGCCCCCTTGCTTTTATTTTTTTTCCTTCCCTGTGCAGACCTTCATTCCCAGTGCACAATTCAGGATCTAATTTACTTCTTGAGTTAGCCCCAGATCTTCCCTTTTGCTTTTCCCACTCTCGCACCTCTCACCGTTGCCCATATTGTCTGTAGAACACACGTCACTACACTCATGGAAACTTCCCAGGATATTTTCAGGGATATAAATATCTCACCACATCAACTTCAGCCATGTAGTCTGATTCTCCAAGTGCCAGCAGACTCCAGGGAAGAGAACCAAAGGGGCAGGTCCAAGAACCCAGCTCCAGACCCCTGAAGATGGGGGGCTAATGGGATGAGAGTGTGGGGGACTCTTCTCCTTCCTATCTCAGAACAACTGCTGGCTCGTTTCTGCCTGACCTTTAAGGCTAATCCCCAGGGCAGCTGTTAGCAGAATCTTTCCAGAACGTCAGTGCTGAGTGGAGACCAAGCATGTGACCGTCCCCATCCCCGCCTGAATTCTCAGGATATGTCATTTTCACTCCTCCGCTGCTCCCACTGCCAGGTCCCTAGTGCTAATGGGTTTCACGTATAAAGAGGAGGAATTTTAGATCACGTTGAAGAAGCCAATGCCAGTGGCAGACTGGCCACAGTGTCATCTGGAAATAGGAAAAGCAAATGCTTTTGCTCCAGCTTTTCCTGCTTACATTTATGGACAAAAGTACAGTAAGAATTGCCTCTACAGAAAATGTGTATTAAAGACCCAAAGTGGAATATCATTGTATAAATTTCTACTTTATAATTTACACATGCGCCCTATGAGTAAATTAGGAGAAATAGACAAAAAGAAAATAAAATCACTATAATCCTATCGCTTGTGGGTGACTCCAACATCTTGACTTATACTCTTTAATACCTTATGTATATAAAATATTTATATATCTTTCATCTTTTATACAAATGACACACTTTGAATGACAAGGTGAAGTCATCTGGATGTCTTGAGATGGAAAAGAGTCACTGGTATTGAGCCAGGCAGAATAATTTAATTCTTATGCAAATGGGCATTTATCTTCTAAGAGGCTCATTATATTGTTTTCACTCATCCCAAACCTGAGGTACTTTCACATTTGCTTCAATTCCTAGAAAGATTCTCTTCTTTCTAAGAAGTTTTATTAGAACTTACAAGTAACATACACGTACACCTCCTCCTTGAACTATGTGCAACTTTAAATCCATATGCAAATGCAAAAACAAAGCCACCTGAATCAGGAACTAACTCATTATAAAGCACCCCGGGTCGCTCTATTTGGATAAGCTGCCAGAATTTAACAGAGAAATCTCAGGACGCGGCCTGCCTGATTATAGGACTACTGAAACAGTATTTTGTCAGCTTTCTTAAAATGCGTCTTAACTTTCTCTAGGAGGTAATTATGAATCAGATTAATAATCTTCTGGGGTTTCTTTCCATGGTGACCAAAAATCAATTACACAAAAGGCTCTTTTTCTAGAATCTTCTGTTAACTCCTCAGAAGTTTCATATCACTGGAAAAGAAAGAAATGGGCTTTTCGTTAGGTAAATTTTGGAGGTAGGAACTCCCTAACTTCTGAAATCACTTGGCTCAGTACTCTGAAAAAGATACTCTCTTAGGACCTAGCTACATAGATGTTAGTGTCTCCGTCATTCCCAGGGGCCTGCCACTTCCTCTGATCCAATATCAACATCTCCCCTGGGTCTGTTCTCACAACCTTGGCTCTGAATTTCCGGTTGAATACTTTTTATAATCATTGACATTGTGGAGAGGGTATGGGATTGCACAACACTAAACACATCATAAATTGCCTTCTCCTGTTTTTATTTTTTTTTCTCAGACACTGGGCAAATGTACAGAAGGAAGACTAGCACATGAACTCTGTGAAGAATGAAGCGAACCAAGTCAATTTTACAAGAGATGTCCAGTGCTTCAGGTGTTTAAAAGTGAATTTTCCCGAGTATTAATCCCAGCTATATCCTTCTTAGTTAAATTAGGGGACAATCTCAAATACTAAAAAGTAACTAATTCAATTTGAGGAGTCTAGTGGCTAAATTGCACATCCTCCAGCATTAAAAGATGGTAGACATGAAAAACGCTGTGTTTTGTCCCTTGAAGAAAAACAAAACAAAAAAAAGGATTGTTTGTGTAAAATATGGCTCCCTCATGTGGCTGGTATGGCTATGGTTGAAAATTAGTTAGGACCTCCTATTTTAATTAAAACTCTGGATTTTGAGGGACTGAAAACTTCTCAAAGTTTTCCTCAAGTCTGAATATAGGAAATGGTTTTCTGAGGCATGAGTCATTTATTTAGCAGTGAAAATATCTGATCTTTTTGAATGGTTCTCTTGTTACTGGGATGTGGCCCAGGTGTTTACCAGAGTGTGTAAGGAGGAGAGAGGGAGAGAATGGGGCCGGTGAGGGAAGTTAAAGGTGATTTTTTTTCTGCTTAATCTCCGTCCCTTTTTTTTTCTTTGTTTTAATATTATATTTTAACAATGTTCTCTGATAGTTGTTGAAAATGAACCTTTAAATCTTCAGCTGACTCACAGTTGAATGATGACAAAAGAAAATGATCATAATTGTATTTGTGGATTTTTCAAATTGCCCACATCTATTTAGAAACATTTACTATCTGATATTTACGATTTTGTTTTAGGCTTACCATGATCATGCCTCATTCATACTTTGAGTATGTCTCTTCATTTCTGGCTTAGATATGTTCACGTTCAAATTTTGCATCTTGCGAAGTACAAATTTCAAATAAGAACCATTTTTGCTAAGTGAAAAAAAGTTGCTGGGATCTATGTGTAAGCAATGCCTATAAACCATTGTGTCTGAGGAAGGGAATCCTTGATTTCCATAGCCACACGAAGTGCCAACAGAGCTGTTATTGTTGTTTTTAGCAACTAATCAAGAATGAGTGAACAATTATTTGCCAACTAGATCTCCTAATTCAGAATGCTTTCCCATATATTAATATAAAATGATAAAGAAGTCATATATCTCAGAGGTTATTGCTGGGAACCCAATCTGTGAAAGTATGTGGGTGTCTGAACACGTACTCCTATATAAAGCCCCACATTCAGCATGATTTGGAACATAAACAATCAAGGGATGTATTGGAACCTATTGGAGTAGAAATAATTCCAGATGTGCCAGAACATCAGCCTTTTATTGGAGTAAGATAATTAGACCTGTACAATGTAAGACAAATATTGTGATTGACTCCATCAGGCTTTAAATGGATTCTCTTTAACAATAAAATGATGTATGATTTGTCCTTGGCATCCCCCTTTATTGCTAATGCATTGATTTTCTGGATTTGGGTTTTGATAAAGGGTGCACAGACTTAAAAAGATTTGGCAAATCAGTGCACGGCACTGGGAACTTTAGCTTCTATAGACTTTGCTATATATATGGAAATATATATCAATGATGCTTTGGCTTTAAATTTTATTTATTAGCTGTAAATATATGTGTGGATGTGTAAGGGAGCCTGTACATACTGGGACGTTTGTAATGGTTATCTGCATTTATAGACGTGTGGTGCTAACTAACTTTGTTCATGTCTTGAGCAGTGATGGTCTCACTGAGCCAGCTCACTCTTATGAAATAATACAATGAAATGAGCTTTTTTAAAAAAAAAAATTACTTAACAATGTCAAGAAATTAAATCTGCTTTTAATAAAATTGACAAAATTTTCTTACAAAAGTAAGTCATTATTTTGTATCATTTTAGCCCCTAGAAGAAGTAAATTCGTTCTTAGGGCAGGTTCACTTAGCCAATTTTGACTGAGTAACCACAATACTTGGTAAGCAATATAGCTTTGAGGAATTAGAGTGTGCATTTTGTCTTTTTATATTTGTAGAAAATTATACAAAGCCTTAGATAGCCTTTAGGCCAAATACAGAAGAAAATGATATGGATGCTTTTCCTGAATAAAATACACAAGATTTTCCTTGTCTCTTACAAGCAAGATGTTAGGTTAATATTAAATACCTTTGGCTGCTTTGCAGTGTACATTTCCTTTGTTTCTGTGGTTGCATCGCCAGTGGCACTTACGCAGTAGAAGGAACTATTTGTGATAGGAGGGTACGTGCTCTAGGACCTTACATTGGGTTGCCTTAATAATTAAAAGTAGTAGTAGATCATCCATGCACCTAAACAGGAATTGCTTCTTAATACAGTTATGAATAATTTAGCCCAGATTACAGTTGTTTATGTAGCCACTGACCAAACTTTTATTGTCAGTTAAGATAGGGTCTTCTGGAATGAGCGTTGGTGGGCCAGCTGACATAAGTGAAGCAGTAGTTTCCAGGAGAAATGTGAGCAACGTGTGTTGCTGACGGGAATGTAAGCTGGTGCAGCCACTGGGGAAAACAATTTGCCAGTTATTATTTTTTTAATTAAGCATAGACCTTAATCCTATGATCTAGTCATTCCACTACTAAGTACAGACCCAAGAGAAATGAAAATATAGGTCCATAAAGATTGCTCTATAAATGTTCATAGCAGCATTATTCATCATAGCCCTAACCCCATAGTGTATATTTGAGACAACCCAAATGTCTATTAGCTCACAAAGAGAGAAATAAAATGTGGTACATTCCTACAATGGGATAGTATTTGGAAGTAAAAAGAATAAACTATTGACAACAGGCTACAAATGTAGATACACTACAAAACTTTTTATCTGTGAGAGAAGCCAGATGCAAAAAACTACATATTGTCTCGTTCCATTTATGAGGAATTTCCAGAAAATGCTAATTTAGAGGGAAGGAAGATAGACGAGTGGTTCCCTGAGCCTGCGAGTTGGAAGAACAGCTGGTGACAAATGGACATAAAGGGTCTTCTGGAGATGATATTAGATTATGATGATGATTGCACAGCTCTAACTTTACTAAAAAGCATGGATTATATAATATATAATAGATTAATTTTGTGGCCAATTTTACCTCAGTGAGGCTCTTAGAAATGTATGCACATCAATTTGTGGGAATAGACACAGCCACAAGCTGCACATGTGAGCTACAAAAACTTGCAGAGCAGTCCGTCTCTTGCCACTAAACCAGGAATCTGTCAGACTATCTACCACCCTCTAAACCTAAATTTGTCTCTCTCAGGAGTCCAGCACAAGGCAGTTTGCCGTGAGTGAGTATTATCACAACATCACTGTATTAAAAATGTCTCATTTATCCCTGACTCAGCTGCAGGCCCATTTGTAAAGCATTTCCCTTGCTCTAGAATGGTAGCTACACAGCCAATTGTCCTCCCAACCTCCTTGGGAATATTCTACTATCATCAAATAAACGTTTTTATAAGAATAATCTTGGTAGACATCACCAAACACAATAAAGTACTTTAATTTTTTTTAGTAGATATGACAAGGCCAAAGAGGTTATGTGACCTGACTGATGTTGCAGAGCTACTTAATAACACACATGAAAGTAGTGTTCCTTACTAATTAATAATGCGTGGTGTCCTACTTGGTTTGCACCGACCTGCCTTCCAAACACATTACGAACTTTGTGCCTCGTTATGAGTTTGCTTCATATACAAACAACATGCTGGGCTGACTACCAGAAGATATATGCCTTGGTCTAAGAGAAAACAAATTTGCCTCAATCTCGTCTCATCCCCTTTGTGACGAGTGGTCCAGTAGGGTGGTTTCAAGGTGTCCCGGGAAGTTCGCTCTGACCCTTGGGTACTGACTCGTTCATCACATCTCAGATCTTTATTTCATTCTTGTGAAATACATTTCTCACCTAGAAGGGTGAACTTCCTGTCTGCAGACCGGATGTGCACAGAGCACAGTCGGGGAGGGGAGTAACCAGCTGCCAAGGTGCTTCAGTGATCCTGCCTCCTGGCGATCACACCCCTGCCCGGTACTCACTCAGCAAAAGCTGTGGCAGCTCTTTCCAAAATGAGGTTTTGAGGGAGAGCAGCTTCCACTGTGGCGACTCTAATGCTGTCTTGGGTCACTCACCGGAGAGGGACTGTGTTGTGAGAGACGCTCTGCAGGGCCCTGCGTGGCACAGAACCAGAGCCTCTGAGCTTGAGTAAGGTTTAGGGCAGTTCCTCCAGACTGTCAAGCTACAGGCAGGGAGATCACGGCCCATGGCTCAGATGTGACCTCAGCGGAGGCTGCGACCCACGTGAGCAAACGGTCCCAGATGCTCAACCCACAGACACTGGGAAACATGGCAAGCTGCTGGTTTTCATTGGGAGTAATTTGTTATGCAGCCAGATAACTTAAATGCTTGGTTTGTGTTAACCAACAGAATGTCCTTAATTGTTTCTTATAAAGCAAACATTTAGAGAACCATATTCTAAAATAACCCAGGAAGGTTACACTTTGAAGGAACTTCCTTCTTTCTGTATCTTTCCTTCAGTAAGATGAAAGATAATGGATAATCAGCTCCATGGTTTTTATTCTTGTAACGGTTCATTTTGTGTTTATAAGTAGCACGCTTCTTTCACAAAACAGGATTGTAAATTATAAACAAGAGTCGGGGTTATATCCCAGTGAGATCTGGGGATAAGTATAACCAACTCACAATCTAAATTCCTTCTCCTTTCTAGTGGTGCAGGCCCCACCATCACTTGCACTGGGAAGTCCTCAATCATGGTGGAAGCTTTCTAAAGAGCCAAGTGGAGTCCTCGTGGATAGCCACACGCAGGGCTGGGTGAAGGGACAGAAAGGCCAGTCAGCCTTGCCTCACTTAGCGAACATCTTCCCATGTTCTAGGCACTTTGCTGGGTGTGGTAAATATTCTGTCTTGCTCAGCCTGGTTGACTCAGAGATAAGGAACAACCCAAAGAAAAGGTGAGCTGGGCCTCAGCTCTCAGCTCCCAAGAAATATGGAAGCTTTTCTGATGTGAAGAGAAGAAATAAGAAGCGATGAACTGAAAATGATTGCATTGACAGGTGGTTTTTCCCATGTGATACACATTCTTACATGTGACTTTATGGCATGGGCCTCTGACCTTTTAAGATATTTAGAGGCCATTAAGTCACTAACGTTCTAGACACAGCTTCTGTTTTGTTCATTAGGGAAAGACTTTTAGTACTCAGAATTATTATAGCATAATGATGCCATCCAATATGTAATTCTTACCAGCACTTTTGGATAGCCTAAGCCTCCCACCTACCTTATCCGCCTTCAAAGTCCGCTCACTGGATGTAAGGAATGCAGTGTCTGTGCTTGGATGTTCTCATTGCCACCCTACACAAAAGCTGCTTTAGACTACTGATTTATTTTGGGTTTGGGTAGTGAAATTTTTTTAAGCTTGGCAATACATCTCCAAAGCAGAATTTCAACAGAAAAAATTTTTTTTCCAGTTGATTTTCTCAGTATTCTCATCAGCACTAAGCCTTTGGATGTAAAGTTCCCTTCATGGATGTACTTCGGGGAAAGTTGTCTCTAGAAAGAGCTGTCTTTGGGGAAGGCTTTACACACAGACATGACCCCCTATTTTTGTTTCTGCAGCTCTTTGCTGGGCCTCTGCAGCTTAGCACAGGCCAGTGTTTCAGCTCAAATCCAGGTCTTTTGATTCCAAATTTTATTTAATCTCTCTCATTGCTTTGAGGAAGTGTAAAGGCTAGAGACTTCAGGTGGTACTGAAGTACTGGGGTATGTGTTTTGTGTATGTGTGTCAGAAAGAGAAAAAGAGAGGAAGAAAGAAGGCGAGAGGGAGTGAGAGAGAGAGAGAGAGAGAGAGAGAGAGAGAGAGAGAGAACTACCAAGGGCTCAGGAGAGAACTAACTAAAAGGAATAAAGGAAGTGGTATGGTAACTTTTACCCACCCAGGACTAAAAATAATGTCTATCTTCTAGCAGATTAGAGAGTCTCATAATTATGGATTATCAGGAAAGACAGGCAGAAGGGTTTTGACTCACTAGTGGAACAATATTAGCTCTAAACGAAACACTAAAGAATATTTGTAAGAATTTTGAGAATTTACCAAAGTACAATTCACAATAAAAATATTATCAGGAAATGCATAAGCAGAGAATATGACCCATAACTAGGAAAAAAAATCATCAGTGAAAATCAAACCAGAAATGTCACAGATGATAAAATCAGTAGCCTAAGATATTAAAATCATTGTAATGACTATATTCCATATATTAGCAGAGCTGGAGGTAAGATAGAACATGGTAAATAGAAACATGGGATTTATTTTTTTACTTAAACTTCTAGAGATGAAAACTACAATGTCTAAGATGAAAACTACAGTGGATTGAATTAACAGCAAACTAACCATTATGGAAGCAAAGAGTAATGGGCTGGAAGGCATACTTTACAAAATGAAAGAGAGTAAAAGCATCAAAAGTTAAATAGTATCAGTGAATTATGATAGAATTTGAAGGGACCTATTACATGTGGAACCTATTACATATAACTGGTGGTTTGGAGGAATAGAAAAAATATGTAGTGATAAGATAGTGGAAACATTTTCAAATCTGATGAAAACTATAGATCCTCAGACTCAAGAAACTCAGTGAAACCAAAGTACAAGAAAAGGGGCACATCATAATCAAGCTACTGAGAGATAACAAATCGTTTCAACTAAGCTTTGAGGTTGTTAGGTAACAATAAGCAGTTGGAACATATGTGGATAATACTTCAATATTCTGGCCTCATCATTTCTTGCCCTCCTGCCCTCCGTAATCCTATCTTCTAATCTGCTTGTATGCAGAGCCCTTCACTTGTGTACCACTTCTTGCCATTGCTAATTCATGAACCTCACTTCAAATTCTCTCTTCTTTGACTGCCATTTCCTATCTTTCTACTACAATCAGCCTAATGTTTCTATTTCAACAGTTTCTCACTTGCTCTAGACCTCCAGTTCATTGATCTATCCACTTCTCATTTCCTTTCATATGCTCACTTTGATACTTTTTGAGCTTAGATTTCAAAGTCCAAAGTTACTATTACTTCATTGTCAAAACTTCGCTCCCTGAATTAAACTTCGCAGGGAAAGATAAACCCTGAATAAATCCAAATCGCCATTTCTTCAAGACTGCGTGGAGAAGCACACAGGCACACACAGCTTGGTGGATACTTACTCAAATGGTCCATGGAGCAGTGCAGAAACCCTACTTGTGTTTCTGAGTGCAACCCTCCTTCCTGCTCCCAGATTATTGCATAATCTCAGTCTTCCAGAGCTCCTCAGTTCTCCAGAGCGTCTCATCTCTCCTTACTCTCAGCTGATGTCCAAGTTATTTTCCTGAGTACATGGAGATCCTAAGAGATCTATGTCCTTCATTCTTAACTCTCTCAATCACCCTAACACCGTGTCCAAATATTCTGTCTTCCCTCCTACTCTAAGCTTTACCAGCTGTTATCTTTATAGGACAAATTCTTGCATAGACAGAGTAGGCAGGAGGAGCCTCTTCTTTCCTATACAATGACCTTGCTCCGAGAATGTCTGTTTTCTCCACCTCTCAAGTTTTCATCGTATCAGCAAACAAACATGTATGCTTCCCACTTAACAGCAACACAAAACTCCCTTAATCCCACAGTCTTCTCCAGCTATCAGTCAATTAAATAACCTTATCTGTCTCTACTCTGTTTCTACTTTCCCACCCAATTCTCAGTCTGATCAAGCTGTCGGTTTCACTGTATCAGCTTATTCTTGATAATAATTAATTAACCCATGATGCTTTAAAATATCTGTTGATTTATTTTTAACTGGCACATAGTAACTCTGCACATTCATGGGATGCAGTGTAACATTTCCATACATGTGTGTGATGTGTAATGATCAGATCAGGGATCTGGTGTATCTGTCCCTTCAGATGTTTATCATTTCTTTGCATCGTCAGCATTCAAAAATCTTCTCTGCTAGCTACTTTGAAATATCCAATCAATTGTGGTTGGCCAAATTCACCTACTGTACTGTAGAACATTAAGAGTTATCCCTTCTTCTGGGCTGTGCCCGAGGACCTATTAACCATCCTGTCTCCATTCCTCTCCCCCGTGCACCTCTTGCAGGCTTTGGTAACCAATACTCTATACTTCTATGAGATCAACATTTTAGTAACTTCCTCCATTCCTCTGACAGGGTTCCAACAAGTCTAGAGTTTTTTTGCAGGTTTAGCAATGTGTTGCCTACTAAGCTGAAACAATTTCTCTTCCATCAAATACAAAGCACAAGATTTTACAACCCAAATGAAACTCGCAACTGGAGAAATTTCCAAAAGGTATAAGATCAATACTAAGATTTGTAAAATTAGGCTGCATAAGCCAAGGACTGTGGAATTTCCCTTAGTCTTTGTGTTCCTGGGTGGGTTGGGGCAGAGTACAAGTCACATCATGGAGGAAACAATGAAAGCTAGCTCATGATCTGTGCCTGACACTCGGAGGCCACATTTCCAGGCTCTCGTGTTACATCTTCTTTCCTAATCCTTGCAACAATCCCGTGAGATCAGCATCGTTGTCCCTCTAGAGCTGAGAAATGTTATGTGCAGAGTTAGGCTCACAGCAACAAGATGTGACCCCTGAAGATGCAATCCCAAGACCTTTCCCTGAGTCAGGCTGAGCTGTGTCGATCTTGGGGTTTGTTAAGCCTCTTAATGGCGACCAAACAGTATAATTCTCAAATCGAGAGGGAGTAGATATGCAGAGAGACAGCAAGCCACTGTGCTTCCTGAGGTCTTCCACTTCACCCCGGTTATGTCTCATTAATCTGTCACGGACGGGCTGTAGCCCTCAGCCTGGCTTCTAACTCTGATCTTCACATGTTTGCTCACTCACCTCTTTTGTACCCAGCCTGTCTTCTTAGTACCTTGAATGACCACCCGTACTCTTCTGAGCAGGCTTCTCTCCAGCTGTTTCCTTGCACTACTGCATTGCCACAAGAATCTGTCATCACAAGTGCAGCAATACTCACCCAGATGTTGCTTTGCTAAAACTAGTTCCTACCGTTTTTCTGCATCCACCATGTACCCAGCACTGTGCTAGGCACTTGTAAAAACGTTTTTTATTCTTCAAACTGCATTCTATGGTAAATACTTTTATCTTGTTTTTATTGGTGAATAAACTGAGGTGACTCTGCTTCAAGGCTGTCGGCTGGGAAGTGGGAGCGGTGGCATTCAAACACATATCTGACCTCAAAGTCAGTGATCTTGGGGTTTATGAATCTCCTCTGAGTTTTAGGAATGCTTGAATTTATCTGGGACACTTGGAGATGGCCCACCAGAAATCTACAATTGGTAAAACTTTGTCCTAAGGCAAGAGAGTCAGAAAACACAAGAGTGACTCAAGGATACGGGGTCAGGGAAGAGAGGAGAAATGACTTCACGTACTGCCATGTGTGTCTCCCATTGTCCTGCGGCCCAGCTCCTATGCAACTCCCCAGATAGAGGGAGAAGGAACAATAATAATCAGTGGATGACAAGAGTTGGCAGCCACAGCGTGGGAAAAGGTGGCGCAGTATTTCCTCAGCGAGATTTTAATGCACTGAGGTCTTCAATGGCTTTTGTGAGCTGCACTGACTTCAACGGGGATTCAATCATTCAGCAAACCTCAACAGCTCTGGGTTGTGTTAGGCTGGGATGTCCTTAACAAGTCAAAGGACAAAGGGACGAAAACGTAAGGTCAGTTCAAATTTACTAGGTAACTACTATGTGCAGGCAATTTTGCAAGGTGCAAGGGTCGTGGTAAGTTAGAACAGACATGTGGGAGTAGACAGGAAAGCTGACATGGCAGGTGCTTCCTGTGCTCGGAAGAGAGCACCTTTTGGTAATTCATCTGTCCAGCGTGGCGTCTTTCAGTAATCACGCAAAAGCACAGTAAACAATAGCACTGTTTTACTTACTGCTCTGCCCCTCGCCTGGATTAGTTAGGAAAGATTTAAAGATGCAGAAGATACTAGGAAACTTTGAAAAATACAAATAAAGCGGTGGCCCTATATTGCCTCAACTATTCTCTTTCCTAGAAGTTGGTTTTTCTCACTGTGTGCCTTGTCAGATGGACACCAAGTTCCTTCAATGATGATGATTGAACCATTCATTGCTTCTTGTAAAAATTTCAGAGCACAAACATAAATGTACTTACACTTACTTTAATCACTATTTGTTAAAAAAAATACATAAATAAGTGGTAACTATCATGAATAAGTACTTTTAATCTCTGACCAGTAGCATAAATGAATGAAATTTTCATTTCACTCTATGCTCCACTTCCGCAGGTTTCTACAAGTAGTGGGTGTAACTGAACTTGACCAATGTACTCTTTTTTCTTGGGAACAGGATATGTAGGGTGTTCTAAAAATATACTCTTAGATTCATTAAAATGAATTTCTCAAGAATGTCACAAACACAAACATATTTAGTTCTATTTCTCTGTATTTCCTAAGGAGACAAAAAGGAACTGAGATACTGACCAAAAAAAGCCACTAGGAAAGAGTGGGTGACTTGAACTAGGATTAAAAAGAATAGAAAACAGAAGTTAGAGAGAAGGAAGGAAGTTATGTCATGATGTGGTATCATTTTAATAGCTTAATATTGATTTTAAAAGAAAAAATAAATTTTATTTACCACTGCATTTACCAACATCATGTGAGATAGTGTCATACATTAAGAACAATGACAGCATTAGTTAAATAAAACATTGGTTTAAGTGCTTGAGAAGCATTGTCAATCACTACTTCGATATTCAAGTAAGGGATGGAGAAATAGAAATTAAGCTCTTAGTTGTCACCATGTTGGAGGTGAACCCGTGTTGTAAAATGAGGCCCTACAATCGTCTGCTACCACATGTGATTTGGCTAAGATGTCATTGATGAATATTCCCTCTGAGGTATGGAACATTCTGTCTAAGATGAGGCCACTAGCTATTTCAAGGTGACCGCGACTCCAAGGGCACAGTTTAACTCCGTGCACAACAAATACCATCACCTTCCTCCTTTACCCTCACTGCTCCACCCACTCTAAAGGGTATGATGTGAGAGAGGAAAGAGGATAACTTTTACCACACCAGTGAAAGAAAAAAACATTCATGTTCTAGGGTATACTTGTGAAAAAAATTAGCCAAAATCAGCCCATTATTTTTATAAGGTTTGCCACCTGTGGATATCTTTTCACATGGTTATTTATTGAAGGAACTTATAAAACCACAGCATTATGTTCATTTTCTCACACACACCAGAAATGAAGTCAAAAGACAACAACACTGGACCCCAAAAGTTGGTTAAAAAAATAATAATAATAATAAGTTTCTAAAATTGGTAAGAAGGTCTAAGAAGGTCTCAGAGAGAGAGAGAGAGAGAGAGAGAGAGAGAAAAGAGCAAAAGATGGGAATAGAAAAGAAAACATAATATGAAAAAGTAGTTATTGTCACTCATATTGAGATGGAATGTAATATATTGAAATGCCACTTTTTACCAGTTTTGACTGGGAAAATTTAAAAGATTAAAAACACTATGTAAAGAAGTCTTTTACTTTGCTGGTGGAAATGTATATTGGTACAATCTATATGAAGTCTATTTGAAAGACAATTGGTAATAGCTATCAAGATTACAAATGCGTACCCTTTTCTAACATTCCTGTTCCTGGAAGTTTATCTTGAAGATACAGATCTACAAAAGCTTCTAGCATGCTGTCGCTGAGTACAGTTTTCTTTGTAATATCAAATTTGTAGAAAACACATAAGTTGTTTAGAATTATTTTGTAACCATAAACAAGTTGAGAATGGGAAATCATTTATCAAAACTCAATATCCATTCAAGACAAAAAAAATTAATAAAATATTAGAAATAGAAGGGTATGTCCTAAACCTGATAACAGGCACCTACAAAATACCCACCGTTGACATGATGCTTCACAGTGAAAGACTGCATGGTTACCCCATAAAATTAGGAACCCAGATATGATGTTCCCCATCATGAGGTCTATTGAACATTGTATTAGAGGTTCTAACCTGGGCACTTGGGCTAGAAGAAAATATAGAAAATATTCAATGTGTGGGAGAAGCAAAACTATCTGTGCCCATAAATGACATAATCTTTTATATAGAAAATGCTAAGAAGTCCTCTAAAAAATTGCTATCTAAAAGAATAGACCTTTCAACTCATTAAGCTGAACAACTGGATAGCCACATGCAGGAGAAAGAATTTGCCCTTGACTTACATCGTATTCAAAAATTAACTTGAAATACCAAAACTAAAAAACCCTTAGAAGACATCACAGGGTTAAGCTTCATGACTTTGAATTTGACAAAGGATTATTCTAGTAAAGAAGTTCAGCAAGGTTACAAGGTAAATGATCAATTTTAAAAACCAGTTAGATTTTATACACTTGTAATAAACAATCTGAAAATGAACCAGTACCATTTATTACCACACATAATAAATACTAAAGAATAAATTTAACAAAAGGAATGCAAAACTTATACCTTGAAAACTTCAAAACATTTTGAAAGAAATTAATGGATCTAAATAACAAATTGCTGAAAACATCTCATGTTTATGGACTGGAAACCTTAACAGTGTTAGATGGCAGTATTCCTCCAATTAATATAAGATTTAATGATTTCAGAATCCCAGCTGTCTTTTTCCAAAAATTGACAAGCTAATTTTAAAATTCATCCGAAATTGCCAAGGTCCCAGAATAATCAACAATTTCAAAAAAAAAAATTTCCTGATTTTGAAATTTACTACAGGGTAGTGGTAATTTAGACATGATGGTATTGACACACCATGGAAATATAGATCAATGGAATAGAGGTAAAAGTCCACAAATAGACCCATATATTTATGTTCAAGCAATTTTAAACAAGGATTCAAGACTATTCAAGGGGGGGGTAGTCTTTTTGTAACTGAAAGCAATAGGTTCATCGCTTGGTGAGTGCGAGGCTGATAAGCACAGCCAGGAGGTAAAGAGGTGCAGAGAGGTTTATTACTTGCAGCAAGTGAAGAGAACATGGACATGGGAATACACAGCAGCTTTATTCAGAGTATACAAAAGGCAAAACAGCTCATTCTTCAACCCATGAATGGGAAAAATGAACATTCCCATACAGTGGAACATTATTCAGCCATGAAAAACAATGATGCACTGCTATGTGTTATTGTACACTACATTCTATTACATGCTACAACATGGAAGGACTTTTAAATTATTATGATAAGCGACAGAAGCTAGTCACAAAAGATAACTGATATTATTGGTTCCATTCACGTCAAAGTCAGGAACGAAGAAATTGGAAATGAAAAGTAGATGAGTTGTTGCTTAAGGCAGATGATAAGGGAAGGTATTGAAAAATGAGCAAAATATCTAGATGCTTAAAAAAAGAAAATACATTGTTGAGAAGCATAAAAAGATACTCAACACCATTTGCCATATTAAATGGTTAACATAAAATGGCTAATTCATTACATTCTAGCAAAGATGTAGAGTAAATTGCACTCTTATGTATTTGTGGTGGGAATACTAAAACATACAGCCACTTTTGAAAGAAGTTTTGCTGATGCTTGTAAACTTTGCTGCACATTTCTAGGACTCGAGTTTTCACTCCTAGGAACTGACACAGGAGAAATAAAAAATGTATACTCACTCAAAGACGTACAGTAAATGTTTTTAGAAGTTGTATTAGTTTCCTGTTGCTGCTATAGCAAATTATCTCAAATGTAGTGGCTTAAAGCAACACAAATTTATTATTTTAACAGTTCTGAAGACAGATGCCCCCAAGTCACTATCCTTAAAGTAAAATCAAAGTATCTGCAGAACTCTGTTCCTTCTGGAGGCTCAAAAGGACTGTTTTCTATTCTGACTTCAGAGGCCACCTTCATTCTTGACTTGCAGCTCCCTTCCACCACATTGAAATTCCTCTCTCTCTCTCTCTCTCTCTCTCTCTCTCTCTCTCTCTCTCTCACACACACACACACACACCCCTCTCTTCTTCACCTGTCACATTTCTGTCTCCAAATCTTAATTCTCCATGGGCCGAAATGCATAAACCAGGATAATCTCTTTATTTAAAAACTCCTGCAATTACACCTCCAAAGTCCTTTTTGCCATTAACATATGCATAGTTTCCAAGGAATAGGATTCTGACATTATATGTGTGTGTGTGTGTGTGTGTGTATGTGTGTGTGTGTGTTTGTGTACACCCCAAAGGCGAGGTTTCTGGGCAGTATCGGCACTTCTTTCTATTCCAGCTTTAAACTGACAAAATTTACTGAAAGTGTAAATTTTTTAATAAAATCAATTATTTTGCATTTAGTTCAGCCCCCCTCTCCTATCTATTTCCTTTTGAAAATGAACACTGTTGCAATTTATAAATATTTCTATAACATTTAATGATTGAACTCATACTTGAGTACCATTAACATTAACTATAATATACCCTACTAACTTGGGGAAATGATGGAATTGGTTTACTCCGAAGACTGCTTGTTTGGCCTATTCAAGGACGAACCAGGCACCCGAGACCTGGAGAAGTTGAGCAAGTCACACTGAGCACTGGGGACAACACAGTGTAGTGACTCTTTATCAGTTGTGACTTTGAATCATCTTATACTGAGGTCCAAAGAGTCCATTATTAAGATTTTCAAGAGCTTCATAAGCCAGTTGTTAAATGCAGCCCTTATTAAAAATTAAATTTTATTTACTTAAAATTATATTAGAAACAGAACAAGAAGTACGTAAAACGTCTCAATTCCTCGTTACTGTGTTTTATTATTGTCAGTGCCCCCGAGGGTGTGTGCATTGCATGTGAGCTCTGTATGGTGGTGTGCGCCTGCAGAGCTGCGAGGAACCTTATATCCACTCAGGGGCATCATGTTGGCAGTTTTGAATTGCTTTAATGGCAGAATTTATACCATGAAATCAGCAGGCACTGCAGATCAGAGATTGACTTGCTGTTTTGTGTAATATCTAGATTTACGAATGTGATGGAGAAATGTTAATACTGCAGATTAAACTTAAAGTAAGCTGTGACTATTGCTTTATGTTATGGATAGCCCAAAGTTTGAGAAATTCTTTCCAACTGTTATCTGATTTAGAAAAATAAATCTCTCTCACGTTCTTAGAGAAACAATAGAAGTTCTGACCTACATCTTCATTATTTCACCTCATCTTACTTGTTATAGTAAGTGAAAATATCAACTAATACTCATGACAGAATTACATTCACAGAGCAAATTGTTAAATACTTGCCAAAACAACACTGGTGCTGATCTTGGGTCTGCAAACTCCTCCTAGGAGGTCTTTGTCCTTGGATGCTTCTCAGAAGGTTAAATTATACTTAATACTTCACACATAGGAGTCTTTCCTGGGAGATGATCCATAGCACTCAGCGGAGACCCCAAAAATATGTTAAGCAAAACAATTTACAAGAAACAAGTGTGACAGATAATGCACCAGACTGGCAGCAAAATTTTTTTAAACATACATATTCTACAAACCAGCTCCATCCTTAATTAGCCCCATAATATTGAGCTAGTTATTTAAGTCCTCTGTGCCCGTTTTTTACATCTAAGTAGATGTAGGAATTACTTCATGGGTTAATAGAGAGTTAAATAGTGGAGGACACATACTAGGTCGCAGATTCAGAGACCCGGGTTCTTGCCTACCTACTTTATCGACTATGTAGCCTTGACTAAAGTCAGCTGTCCAGTCTTGGACTTCCCAGACTCCAGAACTGCGAGCCTCTTTCCTTTATAAATAGTCTAGTCTTAGGTACTCTGTCAAAGAAATGGAAAATGGACTAATGACAATCCCTAGCAGACAAGGCTCCAACATACAGACGACACTCATCTGGGTTAGTGGTATGTAACCCTAATCACAGGGTCTATGCTGAAGGTAAAGGGCTTCAGCAATGTTGTCAGTATCCACATGAATGTTAGGTGTGGCCCTTGCCTTAGAACTCTGGTTTTACTTGATATATGGATGTAGACTTGGGAAGGGCTGCAAAGTCCAACCCAGTGAAGGTGCTTCTATTGGCTGCCTGGTCTGGGTCCCTTGCAAAACTTCTAATGAACCTCATTTAAAGGAGCATTGAAAAGCATCATACCACAGTGATATATGCACAACCATGTTCATAGCAACACAATTTGTAATAGCTAAATCTTGGAAACAACCCAAATGCCCAACAACTAATAAATGGCTAAGGAAGATGTGGTTTTTCTACACAATGGAATATTACTCTGCCATAAAAAAGAATAAACTAGAGACATTTGTAGGTAAATGGATGCACCTTGAGAACATACTCTTAAGTGAAATAAATCAGAGTAAGTACACATCATAAGTACACATAAGTACACATCAAATTGCTTCTCTGTTATGAGAAACCATAAGTTTAGATAAGGACCAAGAGGAATAATAGATATTATGTAAAAAGATATTATAAAGATAATATTCAAAAGAAAGGATAACTAGAAAGGGAGAAGGGGGAAAAGAAGGAAGA
>PVJO010013954.1:18836-50480 GCA_004026905.1 Hystrix cristata
GAGCTCAGGAGAGATGAGGGTAGAAGGGCCTAGCTGGGTGCGAAGACCTTCTGAGATGCCAGAGCCACAGCTGGGAGAGACGCAGGACCCGGGCCAGGAGTGAGAATGGCCATGAAGCAAAGTAGACCAAACACAGCTCTGCCATCTCGTACATGGCTTGGAGCCTGAAGCCACTCAGTACTCCCTCTGCCTTCTCTGCGCCTCATCAAGTAGCACGCTATTGGACAGTGTGGTGGACTTATTATTGTGGTCAGCTTGAGCCGGAACACCCAGCTGGACTGAGTTGGTGTGATTCTGCACATAGACGATCCACCTGGGGATTGTTGCCGACACAACATAAAGGGGAACGGGAGCAGAAGATGATGGTGGGGTGTTTCCCAGGAGAAGCGCTGCTGCGGCTGGTTCTCCTGAAAGGGACTCAGCTGTTCTTGTGGAGGAAGGAGATCGGGGCCTTGCTGTCTTCAAGGGTGGCTGTTGTTGCTTCAGGGGAGCTCTGGTCTTTGTCTCTGCTGTGAGCACCTTATGCTGGCTCCAGTAAAGATTTTTTCAGCCATCATGTGCAGTTACGGATGTACACAGGACAGTGCCATGGGCTTCCCAGACCTTGATTGGATCTTTTGGGTCTCCAGTGCCTACAAAGACATTCGGCACTCTTCCTGCATTTGGTTTATGGGTGAATGTTGTAACTTATAAATGTCCTGGATTAAATCTGCTCTCTTTCAAACCATTGACTCTAGAAAGGTAACTAAGACAGACAGCATGTTAGGTAAGAGAAAAGAAAATTTGCTTCTCTCTTTGGTCTCCATCTTGAGAAATATTGTGCTGAAAACATTTTCCCCATGAAATAACAATAGAGAAATTAATACGTTCTTATGACTCTTAAGGGTTAGCTATAATTAACTCCAATTGCAAATGTATTTGTATTTTCAAAGACAAAATCAGCAGCCATCAGATTGCCTGTAAATAGGGTTGTCTAACTGGCTTAGAAAATGATGACTGTGCTTGTGATTAAGGCGCTTCTTACAATACATTTGAATTATTTCCGTTTGTGTTTATGATGACCAGACTTACATAGTGCTGTGTTGTGTATCTTGACTCCACCTTGAGAGCCCTGCATCGCACCTCAGTCTGCATTTCCTGTAGTACCCAGCTTAGCACAGACCTAGAAACAGACACAACAGGAGCCCAGTAAATGCTTATTGAATTAAACTGACCTGGCATCCAGACAGCACGGACAATGCCCCACGCTGTCTCTGTCGGCTTCTGCATTCTGCAGACGGAGCATACGTCAAGGATGGATGATATCAATCCAGCTTTGATGTTGTTTACGGCTACAGCAAACATGAGCAGATTGGCAGAGTGTCAACAAGCCAAGTTCAAAAATATAGAGAGGACAGTGTGGTAAGACTGCAGTTATCTTGAAGCGTGAAGGCTTTTAAAGAGATATATTTCTAATTGCCTAATGTTACTGCTACGGAGATTTGAGATAATGCAGCCAAAATCCCTAGCAAAGCACTTAGCTCATTTGCTGAAGAAGTGGTAGTGATTATTATTGCCATAATTATTCATAGATTAATAGCAATAAACCACTTAGGATAATAATAGAATGCTGGAAAGCAACTTGGCCTCTAGCAGAGCCAGGAAAATTCTTCTTTGATTAACAGTATTCTAGATTTAATAACTGGCAATCAACTGGAAAAAATTAAGATAAAGTCATCTATCAAGGGTACGTCCACAACACTCACCTTGGCTAAACAAATCCTAGTACATCCTGTAAGATTCAGCCCCACAGATTTCTGAAAGGTCCTTCCTTCCCAACCTTCCTCCACTCTCCTCCCCTGGAGGTCTCCTGGGACAGCTTATTTGAAGTGGCTGTCAAGCTCCATCACCCTCTAGGGGACGCTGCATCTCCAGTTCTTACCAAAGTGAGCCATGTGTGCTCAGAGGGGCATTTTACCCTTTTCTTTTATTTGTATTTTGCCTCACTCAAATGAGGGATACCATACGGTATTCAAGCTTGCGAGTCTGGTTTATTTCACTCGACATTATATTTTCCAGGTCCATCCATTTTCCCATAAATGACTCTAGTTTGTCATTCTTTATAGTTGAATAGTATTCCATTATGTATAGATACCACATTTTGTTTATCCAGCTATCAGTTGGCGGGTATACAAATTGCTTCCAGAATTTAGCAATTAAAAATTGTGCTGCTATGAACATTGTTGTGCAAGTATCTCTGTAGTATGATGTCTTTAGCTCTTCAGGAAAGATACCTAGGAGGGGAGTGGCTGGGTCATAGGAGCTTTCTACTTTCAGACTCTTGAGAAATCTCCATACTGATTTCCATAATGGTTGTACTAGTTTGCATTCCCACCAACAATGTAGGAGGGTTCCCTTTTCACCACAGCTGCACCGGGATTTGTTATTGTTTGACTTCCTAGTGATTACCATTCTTTCTGGGGTAAGGTAGAACCTTAGAGTTGTTTTAATTTGCATTTCTCTAATAGCCATAGATGCCAAACATTTTTTCATATATTTGTTGGTCATTTGTGTTTCTTCCAATGTGAAGTATCTGTTCATTTCTCTAGCCCATTTCTTGAGTGGGTCATTGATTTTAGGTAGTTTAATTTTTTAAATTTCTTTGTATATTCTAGCTACTCTTCAGACAGAAGAGTAATATCTAGAATATACAAAGAACTCAGAGGGGCATTTTAAAACCCTGGCCGGGATGACAGAGGCGACAAGCACACTGAACTTGAGAGGGTCTCCCCAGAGATTCTAATATGCCCATAGCACCGACTCACTTTGAGAAATGCTGCTTTCTTTTGCCTATTCTTTTATTGAAGTCTTAATTCAGCTTTATGTTGCTAAAAATATTATACACAGGATATACCATATCATAAATCATTATGTACATAATAGTATAAAATATATCAATTGTATTCATTAAACAATAACTTGATTCAATATAGTTTTAAAAAATGTTTATCTCCTGGGCTAACTCCCATGCAACGTTCGGACATGGAAGAAAGAGGTAAATGACTTTCCAGATTCCAGCAACCATATGGCTTTTGGGGGCTTGCCGGGAATTGGCCTTATCATATGATTGTCCTTGCGTTCTTTGAGTCGCCCGAGCAAAATCAGAAAAATCAGGTGTTTTCCGGCCTCTGGGTATTCAATTCAGCTACTCTGAATGCTTTTCACCCGCCCAAATCTGCCTATCCCTGAAGACGACTGAGTCAACTGCAACCGCAAAATATCCCCATTTCCTGAGCTGAAAAAGTCTTTCCATTTTCTGTGCTCGTATAGTATTTGTTTGTATATTTCTTATAGCACACATACCTCATACTAATGTCATGTCACTTCTGTGTGTGTGTATGTGTGTGTGTCTACAAGCTCCCTAAGGACAGGAACAATCTCTTTTGTCTTGTTCACCTCTAGGTCTTAGAAAACATTTCTTAAGGTGTCCCACCACAAGATGAGAACTTTGGGGTTTTTTAGGTCCTGGAGCCACAAAGAGTTCCAGGCTAAACTGGCATTTTCAGAGAGCAGAGCAGGGTGAGCCGAAACCAGAGAGTGGGTCACACTGAGGTACAGGGGAGGTCTTGGGGGTGGGGAGGAAATCAGCCTTTATCAGTGCATATTACAGTCACCCCTCGGTCTGCCTGCTCCACCAGCTTTAGTGGGCAAGGACTGTAGCCAAACTGTAAGGCAAACTAACCTTTCCTCCTTTAACCTTGGGGGTCAGGTATTTTGTCTCAGCAATGGGAAAAGTGACTAAGACAGAATCTTTTCCTTTTTGAAGGTGAACCAGCACGGAGTTAAGGCAAAGTTCACCTATGAGTCTGTTTTCATGCTATTGAGTCTCCAGAAGGTACTAGGAGGCACTTACAGATGAGTTAACCGAGAGCGGGACCTTCCATTTGCATATTCGGAAAAAGACAGAAGATGTTTTTTGAGAGTACAGCTAATAAGCTGATTAAATATCATGAAACAAAGATAGCATTTCTCTCTCTGTGTGTGTGTGTGTGTGTGTGTGTGTGTGTGTGTGTGTGTGTGTGTCCTGGCAGCTATAAAAAAGATAACTCGTCCAACAACTTGGAAAGCTTAAACCTTACTCCCAAACATGAAATCCTCTTTCTGGCCAGCTGGACTGCTCCAGATGCTAAGTGTCCCTTTACCTTAAATGCCCTGCCCGCCCAGCTCGCGCAGTTTGCCAGCTCCTGGAAGCATGTGCGGCTTCAGGCCCAGGCCATGGTCCATTTCCCTCAGCTCAAGGAGAACTTCTCACTCTACTTACTGCTCCTCTGTCTGAACATAACTGCTTTGCATCCTTCCAAAAACACTGGCTGTGTCTTGTCGCTCAGATACCAAATCCAACGTTTCTTGGAAATCTCTCTCATAATGGATTGTAGGCGCTCAAAAATACGTGTTGCTTCCATTGAGAGAAGTATAAATAAAGCTGTTTCTGGTTCACTTAGTTCATAGAATTAAAATTGGACTACAAACTGAGATATTTCTCTGAATGTTAACATAAAAAAATACTTTCTTTTAAGTGAAAATATGATGATGAAAACCAAAGATTTCAGAATATTTTTAAGACTAGTAAATGGATTAAGAGCTGCAATATTTGGGAAATATCCCTTTCTCTACCATCCAGCTATAACTGGTAAAGAATAAGTTTCATGTGTTTAAAGTATACAACTCTGAAGTATATACGGATATATACTTGCATACACATTTTGAGTTTATTTCTTATAGCTTCTTAAGACAGAAATTGAAGTTAGATAATTGACTTGAACCTTTTCATTGCTTATATCTCAAAGAAACTTCTCCATAATCAATATAATCAGCATTTCTATTACTCTCAAATCAAACAACGCTTTTATGGACTTATTTGCCATTTGTTTCTCCTCTTTGGGGAATTGTCCAAATTATTTGCCCATTAAAAATTGTTGTTTATATGCTCATTATTTTCTATATTCTTTTTAAGACAGATATTCGATTTCTATATGTCCATGGTTTCATTTGAGTTAATTTTTATACATGGAACAAGGAAGGGGCCAAAATACTTCTTTGCTTATGCGTATTAAATTGTTAGCTGACCATTTGTCAGAAAAGTTCAAATATTCTATGAAGAATTGTTCCTGCACTTTTACAAAAAATCACTTGATCATACAGATGTGGTCTGTTTTTTGAAACTCTTGTCCTGTTGATCTATTTGTCTCGATGCCAGTATTATACTGTCTTGATTACTCTAAACTTACAATAACATTTCTTTATTCCATCTTTTCAAAGTTGTTTTGACAACTCTTCATCTTTTGTATTTCCATGTGACTTTTAAAATAAAATTGATAATTTCTAAAAAAAAAAATCCTGCTGGGACTTTGATTGGGATTGCCTTAAATATATAAGTTATTAGAGAAAATTAACTTCTACATAACATTGGGTCTTTCGCTCTATGACCATGATATAAATATTCATTTGTTTAGGTCTTTTAATATTTATGACATCATTTTGTAAGTCTTAGTATTCACATTTTGCACACTTATCAGATTTATCCGAAGTAGTTCATATTTTTGCTGTGATTGTAAAAGATCTTATTGTAATATTCAATTTCTCTTTTTCTGCTGCGCACGTATGGAAATAGAATATTTTTCTTTTTTGCAGAACTGGGAATTGAAGCCAGCGGCCCTCTACCACTGGATATTGAGCCCTTTTTATTTTATAGCTGAAGAGAGAGTGTAAATTGCCCCGAAGAGACTAGAGTTTTCAAATCTTCCTGCTTCAGCCTCCCTCAATTCTGGGATATAGGCATGCACACTACTCCTAGCTTGATTTTTGTGTGTTGTTCTTGAATTCTGTAATTTTACTAAATTTATTTATTAGTGTGCTAGTAGTTTTTTTGTAATTCCATAGAATTTTTTTGTACATTCTATATAAGGATTACACTAAATTCAAGCTAGATTGTATTGCTTCTTTCCTTCTAATTAGAGTATATTTTGTTTTTATCTTGTTGTATCACATTTGAAAACCTCTACTATATGTTGAACAGGAATGTTAAGAACAAGCCACGCATGGTGGTGCACATCTGTAATTGCAGCACTCTGGGAGGCTGAGGCAGAGGAATTGAGAGTTCAAGCTCAGCCTCGGAAATTTAGCAACTTAGTGAGACCCTGTCTCAACATAAAAAAATAAAAAATAAAAAAAGTGCTGGACTTGCAGCTCAGCATGAAGGTCTGGGCTCAACCCCCAGGACTGAATGAAAGGAAAAGACATGGTGACACTGAATATACTTTACATATTCCCAGCCTAAGAGAAGAACACTTGTTAATATCATCAAATGTCCAGTGCTTCCATTTCCCCTATTGTCTTAGGCATATTCCTGTTCTTGAAATCTGTTATTTGAATTCGAACCCAAATAAAGCCCATACATTATGAATTCATGATCCATCTATGAATCCTTTCCTGATATGTAAAATTTTTCTCTATATCCTTTTTCTTGCATTCGTTGTTGTTTTTGTATTGTATTTCAGCAGGATTTCATGTAAAGGAATTGACTATGAGGTACCATGGGAAAAAAGAAAGACGTGGATAGACTTGAGATTGTACAAAGAGAAAATTATTGGGAACTTATTGGCAGAAGATGGTCAAAGGCAGCAACAAGGCTCACGGCCCTCCATGACTGGCATCCAAGTCAGAGTCTTTATATAGTGGTTGAGACAAAAGCGATTCACCTAAAGCCAGAATGTACCTAATTTATCTCAAGCTAATACCAGAGCTAGGGTTTAGATCTGTGTTGAAGTGCATGGAGAGCACCAGGGTCTGGTTGTGAAGTTTTACATACCACTGTAGGTCTTGCTTACTTATGTGACACTGGGAAACTATGCTGGGAAAATAAACCAGAGTCATTCAGGGGCAAGCCATGGTTACAACTCAAAATGGCTGCTGTCATATCAGGCTGAATTCCTACATACTGAAAGCATTTAACCTTGGCTTCTTTTTTTAAATTTTGTGTGTGTGTGGGGGTGCTGGGGATTGAACTCAGGGCCTTGTGCTTGTGTAACCTTTCCTTCTGATTCCTGTATTTCCACTAAGTTGATCAGCTTATGGTTAGGTTTTTTTGGAGGGGAGGAACAGAGTAATTTTTTTTTTAATTTTTGTTTTTATTAGAACACGTTTGCAGTACATAATGACTATATTTTTGTGGGGAGTTGGTACATGTACATAACACATGCAATTCTTTTTTTATCCCCTCCCCTCTCCTCCAGAACAATTTAAAAATTGCTGAGGTATATTTTGGTTACTTAATTTATATGTAACTCTAAGTAGAATTATTCGTAGAAAATAGTCCTTGTGCATGGCTGGAAGCTACTACATTTAAATGTTTGAGGAAAAACGGAAATGATCATGGCCCAAAGAGCCAGCTATTCTTTTGGACCAAGAAGCAGACATTAATTAAAAGGGACTGTCTTAGCCTCCTATATTGTTTGTGAAAGGAAAATTATCACTGGGTTACTTTAACTCTTGCCTTGACTATCTCTCCAGAAATTTCTGACAAAGTCACTTATTGCAGACTGAACATGAAGAATTTTGTTAAAACAGTAAGATTCCAGTGGGCGGGGGAGAGAGGTTACTGTAAGCCAAATTCTTTTTAACTCCTGACTGTGATTTGCATGTGACTCTAGCTGGATCTAAAGCAACATGTGAGGTTGCTATGGGGGGGGGGGATTGCTGTAGAATTTTCTAACATAAGGGGTTTTGCATACCAAAACTCCAAAGGGAGAGACAAAAGCCTCCACAAAAATCAATAATTATTATCAGCTGAAGCTTCATCCTCTGTGCTGTACAGAGAGTGATTTTCTCCCCTGAGAGTAAAGTTGCCATATTGAGGGCATATTTACTGTATACAAGTTTCTAGTTTATTTTGGATATTGTTATATTACCACAAATCTAGTTCATATGGTTAAAGGCGGCAGATAAATAGTTACCACAGTTTGTCATTTTCCAGGCTGTGTTTGATGCTATTATTGTTGCTGATTGTACTACTCTAGCCAACGTGATGGAATTGTTCTACTCAGTTCTTCCTTGTATGCCAAGACTGAGATTGGCAGAGGGTCACAAATAACACTATAGGCCACGGTCAAAGAACTAAGGGGCTGGCCAAATAGACAGCAACTTCTCAGCCCTGATAAATTGAAGATGCAAGATCTTGCAACAGACTCATAACATAAAAACCAGCTACACCTGGAAGACATCTCTGAGGAAGTAGTCATTTCCAAAGAGTTCTCAAAACTAACAAAAAAGCTACCTGCCACAGGCAATTCATAAGCATCAACCCAGGAACTAAACTTAAGAAGAAAAAATAGAAAATGAGAAGACACACAAATAAGATGGAACCCCATACCTCCAGCTCACCAAAAGCAAACCCAGGGGGCAATGAAGTGGAACAGTCTGAAAGCTTCCCACCCAGACTCTTGGATGCAGTAGCAGCAGAAGTAACAAAACAGATGAGTGAGGCTCTAGAAAACATCAAAACAGAAATCATTTCCAGAATGAAAGACATGATTAGTGACTCTAGAGCAGATACAGATAAAAAAAAATAGAAGAACTTAGGAAAATGATGGAAACCATAAATGCCCAACACAGGAAAGAAATGGAAACAGATTCAAACATATGTCCAAGAATTAAAAATTCTATTGAAAGTATCAGCAGTAGAATGAAACAATGTGAAGAGAAAAATCTCAGATGTAGAAGACAAGATTGTGATTAATGATTGAGAAAAGAAAGAGTTCTTCAAAATGGTAAGGGACCATGAAAAATCAATATGACATCTGCTAGACGACATGAAGAAAAATAACATAAGATTGATCAGAGTCAATGAAAAAGCAGGAGATAGCACAAATCACATAAGAAACCTGTTCACAGAAGTAATGGAAGAAAACTTTCCAAGTATGGAAAAAGAACTTCACATAGAGATAAATGAGGCATGCAGAACTCCAATTGCCATGATCAACAAAAATATACCCCAAGGCATATAATAGTCAAAATTCCAGAAATTCAACACAAGAACAGAATATTGAAAGCTGTTAGAGAAAAGAAACAAATGACCTATAAAGGAAAACCTATCAGAATAACAACAGACTTCACAATACAAACCTTCAAGTCAAGGAGAGCTTGGAGTGAAGTATTTCAAGCCCTAAAAGACAACAACTTTCAGCCCAGATTGATGTACCCAGCAAAACTGTCTTTCAAAATTGATGGAGAAGTAAGATACTTCCATGACAAAGAACATCTGAAGAGATTCATGACCACCAAACCAGCACTCCAAAATATCCTGAAGGACATTCTGTAAAGAGAAAATGAGGACTACAACTCCAGGAATCACAACAGAATGAATCCTTCAGGCAAGGCAAGTAATTAAACAGAAGGGAAAACTAGGGAGCTAGCAACAGGAAAATAATATGACAAGAATAAGTCAACATATGTCAATTATAATCATCAATGTAAATGGTCTCAACTCACCAATCAAAAGAAGCAGACTGGCAGAATGGGTCAAGAAGCAAGACCCAGCAATACACTGCACAGAAGAAAGACATTTAATTCAGAAAGAAATTCATAGCCTGAGAGTCAAAGGATGGAAAACAATACTTCATGTGACAGGAACCCAGAAAAAAGCAGGGGTAGCCATTCTATTTGCAGACAGAGTGGATTTCAAGCCAAGACTCATTAAGAAAGACAAAGAAGGTCACTACATCCTTGTAAAGGGAACAATCCAAGAAGAAGAGATGACAATCATAAATATATATGCACCAAATACCAGCATGCCTAACTACATACAACAAATACTGACAGACATGTAAAAGCAGATAAGCACCAGTACGATTGTAATGGGGAACTTCAATACCCCACTGTCACAAATAGACAGATCAACTAGACAAAAAGTCAACAGGGAAGTACCAGAACTAAACCAAACTTTTGAACAAGTGGACCTCGTAGATTTATACAGAGTATTTCACCCCACAACATCAGAATACACATTCTTCTCAACTGCACAAGGGACTTTCTCCAGAATAGACCACATACTAGCTCATAGAGCATGCTTAAGTAAATGCAAAGGAATAAAAATTATCCCATACATACTATCAGACCATAGTGCATTGAAACTGGAAATAAACAAAAACTTCATAAACACATGGAAATTAAGTAGCACCCTCCTGGATAATCAGTGGGTCACAGATGAAATTAAAGAAAAAATTAGATAGTTTCTACAATCAAACGATAATGCCAATACAACCTCCTGAGATTTATGGGACAAAATGAAAGCAGTTCTACAAGGGAAATTTATAGCATTAAACTCCCTATCAGAAAAAAAAAAACAACTCCCTATCAGAAAAACAGAGTGAGCTCAAATAAGCAACCTAATGTTTAACAGCAAGCATCTAGAAAAAGAAGAGCAAGTCAAACCCAAAGCTTTTACAAGGGAGAACATTCTAAAGATCAGAGCTGAAATTAATGCAATTGAAACTAAGAAAACAATACGAAGAATCAATGAATCAAAGAGTTGGTTCTCCGAAAAATTAAATAAAATTGACAAACCCTTAGCCAACCTTATTTAAAAAAATTAAAGAAAAGACTCAAATTCATACAATTAGGAATGAAAAGGGTAAAATCACAACAGATTCTGCCCAAATCCAGAAGATCATCAATACCTACTTTGAGAACCTGTATTCTAATAAGATCAAAAACACAGAAGAAACAGACAGATTCCTAGATATGTATGAATTACCAAAACTGGATCAAGAAGATATAAGAACTCTAAATAACCCAATATCAGCCACTGAAATTGAAGAAGTAATTAAAAACCTACCAACAAAGAAAAGCCCAGGTCCTGATGGATTCACTGCTGAATTCTACAAGAAATTTAGAGACGACTTAATGCCACTATTTCTCAAACTCTTTAATGAAATTGAAACAGAAGCAATACTCCCAAATTCATTCCTGGAACCAAGCATTACCCTGGTACCAAAGCCAGAGAAGGATCCAATGAAAAAAGAGAACTACAGGCCAATCTCATTAATGAACATAGGAGAAAAATCCTCAATAAGATACTGGCAAATAGAATGTAACATATTATCAAGAAGATTATACACTATGACCAAGTAGAATTTATTCCAGGGATGCAGGGATGGTTCAACATATGCAAATCAATAAATGTGATACACCATATTAACAGAGCCAAGGACAAAAACCATATGATCATCTTAATAGATGCAGAAAAGGCATTTGACAAGGTCCAACACCCATTCATGATAAAAGCCCTGCAGAAAATTGGAATAGATGGTCTTTATCTCAACCTGATAAAAGCCATCTATAACAAACCAACAGCCAACATCATACTAAATAGTCAAAAACTAAAAGCTTTCACTCTAAAATCCAGAACAAGACAAGGATGTCCACTCTCACCACTCTTATTTAATATAGTTCTGGAAACATTAGCCAGAGCAATTAGACAAGAGAAAGAAATAAAAGCAATAAGGATAGGAAAAGAAGAAGTTAAATGATCATTATTTGCAGATGACATGATACTCTATATAGAAGATCCCAAAAACTCCACCAAAAGACTCCTAGATTTAATAACCAAATTCAGCAACATAACTGGATACAAAGTCAACACTCAGAAGTCAATAGCATTCCTGTACACAAACAACAGACTCACCGAGAGAGAAATTAGGGAAACAACACCTTTCACAATAGCATCCAAAAAATGAAGTACCTAGGAATCAATCTGACAAAGGAAGTAAAAGATATATACAATGAAAACTACAGTACTTTGAAAAAGGAGATTGAAGAAGATATCAGAAAATGGAAAGATATCCCTTGCTCCTGGGTAGGAAGAACCAATATAGTGAAAATGGCCATACTCCCAAAACTGCTATACAGATTTAATGCAATCCCAATTAAATTACCAGTAGCATACCTCACAGAATTAGAGAAGACAACCCTAAAATTCATTTGGAACCAAAAGAAGCCTAGAATAGCAAAAGCAATTCTGGGCAATGATAGCAAAGCAGGGGCCATCACAATCCCTGACCTAAAAGTATATTACAAAGCTACTGTAATAAGCATGGTACTGGCACAGTACCCTGGGAACAATGGAACAGATTAGAAGGTGGAGAAACACATCCAAACACTCTCAGTCACTTTATCTTTGACAAAAGGGCCAAACAACCTCACTGGAAGAAAGATAACCTCTTTAATAAATGGTGCTGGAAAAACTGGCTCTTCACATGCCGAAGGTTAAAACTAGACCCGTATCTTTCCCCTTGCACTAAGCTAAAGTCAAAGTGGATCAAAGATCTAAATATTAAAAGAGAAAAACTAAATCTGTTGGAAGATAGAATAGGTAGAATCCTTGAAGACATAGGTGTAGGCAAGGACTTTATCAACAAATCCCCAATTGCCCAGGAAATATCACAAAGAATCAGCAACTGGGACCAGATCTTATTAAAAAGCTTTTGCACAGCAAAAGAAAGTACCAACAGAGTGAAGAGACAACCCACAGAGTGGGAAAAAAATTTTGCCAGTTATTCCTCAGACAAAGAACTGACATCTCAAATATATAAAGAACTCAAAAAAATCAGACCCTCCAAATTTAAAGACCCAATCCAAAAGTGGGCAACTGAAATGAATAGGCACTTCTCAGACGAAGAAGTAGAAACAGCAAATAGACATAAGAGAAAATGTTCAACATCACTAGTCATTCGAGAGATGCAAATCAAAACAACCCTGAGATTCCACCTCACTCCACAAAGAATGGCTATTATCAACAAATCAGCCAATAACAAATGCTGGAGGGGCTGTGGAGAAAAAGGAACCCTTCTCCACTGTTGGTGAGAATGTAGACTGGTGCAATCGCTATGGAAATCAGTGTGGAGATTCCTCAGGGAACTAGGACTAGAGATTCTATTTGACCCAGCTATTCCACTTCTTGGTATCTTCCCAAAAGAATTAAATCATCATACCGCAGTGATATACGCACACCCATGTTTATAGCAATACACTTTGTAATAGTGAAATCTTGGAAACAGCCCAAATGCCCATCAACAGTGGAAAGGATAAAGAAAATGTGGTTTTTTTATACAATGGAGTACTACTCTTTGCCATAAAGAATGATAAGCTTGAGATATTCCTAGGTAAATGGATGCATCTTGAGACCATACTCTTAAGTGAAATAAATTGGACACACATGTTTAAATACCACATTGTTTCTCTGGTGTGAGAAACAGAAAGTGTAAATAAAGACTAAAATGTATTATATTGGGAAAGGGAAGATAATGTCCAAATGGGAAAGGGAACAAGGGAGGGGGAGGGGGAAAGGAAGAGAGGGACAAGGGAAATAAGAAATGGAAGGAAAAAATGGAAACAAAGCTTTTGTAAATAAGGAGAGAGGATGGGGTGAAGGGAGGGGAGGGAAATAGGAGAAAAAGAAGCAACAAGATATATCACGCACAGGTACAAATCCTCTATGGTGAATGTTATCACTATGTACATCTAAAATGTACCATTAAAATAAAATTTAAAAAAATAAATAAAATAAAATAAAATTTAAATAAATAAATAAATAAATAATAAAATGATAAAAGCTAGGGGTTAGGGATCTAGCTCAAGTGGTAGAGCACTTGCCTACCAAGCACAAGACCCTGAGTTCGATCCCCAGCACACACACACAAAAAAGATAAAATCTATTTATGACAAACCCACTGCCAACATCATACTAGGTGGGGAAAAAGTAAAAACTCTCCCACTAAAATCTAGAACAAGTAAGGGCGTCCAATCTCATCACTCCTGTTCAATATTGTGGTAGTTAACTGTTGTGTCAACTTGAGCAAGAAATGCCCAACTGATTGGTTTAACATAGTTCTGGGTGTGACTGAAGGGATTTCCTGGAAATGGAAGACCCACTCTGGGTGTGAGTGGCACCAACCAATAGGCTAGCATTCTGAATGGAACAAAAAAGGGAAAGAAGGAAGCCTCGATTCTGTTTCTTTGGAGGAGCGCCAGTCTTCATCTTCGCCTTGAATATCCGTCTCTTGGCTTCTAGCGCAGGCTCTTCAGCCTTCCCATGCAGGCTCTTTAGCTTCCAGCAGAGATCCTTTGGCTTCCTGAACTGGACTCCTGCAGAACTCCACAGCAAGCTCCAGGCCTTCAACTTTTGATGGGCCTATTACAATTACTCTTCCACACCTGACTCTGCAGATGGCCATTGTAAGCCTACTTTGTAAATCCATATTTACTGCAAATGCATACTAAGAAAATTTGTGAAGCTATTCTTTACAATCTAGACTTCTTTGTATAAATCTCTATAAACTTTAATTTCCTGTTCTTTTAAGAGTTTTAGGGATGAACTCTCCTAAGACATCTTGAACTTTCATGAGCATATTTTGGGATGAGAACAATCTTATAAAAAGTTGGAAATCTAAATTTTACTTTCAGTGAGAAATGTTCTTACTCTTTTTGACATTTATTAAATGCCACAGCACATCTATTATTTGGCATATTAGATTTTGTTTTTCTAAAAATGCTAGGGATGATGTAGACCACATACTGATTCTGTTACTTCCAACAGGGACAGGGAAGATCAAGGGCTGAGGTATATTACCTAACTCTACAATGAAAAGAACTGTTAGTATTTTAACTAAATCCCAGGGAATTTGCTCAAAACATTTAAGTAGCTTAAATTAAGAGAGCTGTTTCTAAATGTCATACATGTAACTTCTTTAGATCAACTCTCAAAAAATAAACTGATATGATAATTTTAATACAATCTTACATATGCACTAATATGTCTCAAAGTACATCTTGAAAGTAGGGTTCTTATCTGTGGAAAACAGGTGTTAAAAATAAGGCAGAGAGGGCTGGGGATTTAGCTCAGTGATTAGAGTGCTTGCCTTGCAAGCACAAGGCCCTGAGTTCGATCCCCAGCACCGGGGAAAAAAAAAAAAGGCAGAGATTTGATCACAAACAATACGGTGGGATATAGAATGAGAAAAACCACTTTATTAACAATGCAACAAACATGATCAGACACCTAGGAATTAGTTTAACAAGAAATAAGCATAAATTTAACGGTACTATTTTGTATGTGCAGATGAACAAATGGAATGCTATCCCACAGTCTTGATTAGGATTGACTCATGATAAAATCTCCCTAGTTCTATTTTAATTCATACATTTTACATGAAAGAAATAAAAAATTTTAACAAGAAAAAAATTACGTGTTTCTAAGATCACATGGAAAATAAGAATAAGAGGAAGTGTTTCTTTGTTTTGTTTTGTTTTGGTGTGGGGGCTCGAACTCAGGGTCTTGTGCTTGCTAGGCAAGTACTCTAACCACTGAGCTATATCCCCAGCTGGAAGTGTTCTGAAAAAGAATGAGAATAGTGTATGATGAACTGCTGAATATTAAGATGCATCAGAAAGCAACAGTAATTAAAACAGTGGTGTATGCTCCATGAAAAGACAGATCAATGGAACAAAAATAGACTTCTTACATATATAATTAAAGCATATGTGTACGTATGTTTAATATGCACAAATACATTAACATTTCAAATCATTGGAAAATAATTGGATTATTTGATAAGAGGTGTTGGAACAACTGGGAAGCCATCCGAAAAAGTAAATTGATCATTATTTCACATCTTAAACCAAAATAGGCTCCATACGAGTTGAAATTTAAACAATTAAAAAGAAACTGTAAACATGCTGAGAGAAAATATGAGTTTAAAATATATTCTTAGAGTTGATAGGACATTCCTGAGTACAAAACGGAATCCAGAAGCCATAGAAAAAGATTAAAAGATGCAACTATGTTAGTTTAAAACAATTCTGCATGGCAAAGAGGAAAAAGAAAAATTTAGACAAATATCAAAGATCAAATTTTTTTAGAATATAAAGAGCACCCAGAAATACATATAGGAGAATCTAGCAAATTGTTAGAGAAATGGAAAAACATATAACCAGATACTCACAGGTAACGAAATATGAATAGTTTATAAATTTATAAAAACATTTTCAACCCCAAATCTCTTTTTTTTTTTTTTTGGTGCCAGGGATCGAACTCAGGTCCTTGCACTTGCTAGGCAAGCACTCTAACCACTGAGCTAAATCCCCAGCCCCACCCAAATCTATTCTGAAGAAAGGAAATGCAAACTAAAACTTTTTAAGGAGGTAAAATTTAAAAAGAGAGAAAAAAGTTAATAAAAATAGTGTTGATGAAACTGGGTATGGAGGAGTACACCTGTAATTTCAGCACTTGGGAGGCTGAGGCAGGAGAATTGCCATGGATCTGAGGCCAGCCTGGGTGACATAGCGAGTTCAAGGCCAGCCTGAACTACATAGTGAGACCCTATCTGAAAAATAAAAACAACAACAAAAAAGGAAAATGGTGTCGATTCGAGGGAACTGACTCTTCTGTTGCGTTGCAGGCAGGAAGATATATTGGTTTGACTTCCCTGGAGGGAAACTGACCAGTATAGTTTACCCAGTTAAAATAGTTATTATGAAGACCCAGAAAGTCCTGCTAAAAAAGAGAAATATGAAATCAGCATGTCTCAAAGTTATATGCTTTCCTGTGTTTACTGAAGCACTATTCACAATAGCCATGAAGTACAATCAACCTCACTGTTCAGTGGAGCTGTGGCTAAAGGAAATTACACACACACACACACACACACACACACACACACGTGCGCACACCGTGGAATACCACTCAGCCATAAAAAGAAGGAAAGCCTGTCATTTGTAACAGCAGGAATGAACCTGGAAGAGGTAATGTTATGTGAAATACAATAAAAAGACAAATACTGCATAATCTCATTGGTCTGTGAAACCTAAAAACTTCCATCTTGCAGAACTGTGTATGATTTGGAATACTTTGGCTATTTCCACTCAAACCCTCTGATACTAGTTCTAAGTCAAGGAACTGTACTGCCAAGAGACCAAGGCATCTTCTCAATATATCCTCTTTGGCACCTGCAAATTTTGTACACGTGCACAAATAATTTGTTTAAAATGAAATCCTAATTTAAAATTTATCCATTTAAGTGTTTGTTTCTGGAAGAAGACATTGGTTTTCAGTCCCCAGGTAAGACACTAGCATTGAAAATGGCTGGAGTTGGAAAACGGAATGTAGAGAAAATATTTAGGGTCTTGGCGTTATTCTGTCTGGGGAAGGGAAGTCTGAAGTAGTTGTTTTTGATTGCAGGGAGAGGGCTGCTGGAGAGGGTAACAGTGACCAGCTGTGGTCCGTTGCTGCTGAGCCTGCAGTATGGAGGAATTAGGGGTGAGGACTGGAGTTACGAAAAATAAAATTGTTAAATGCTCCACACTCTCGGTCCGAGCTCACAAACTAGGTCCCTGGACCGTTTTCTTCCAGGGGAGTTGCTCCCTGGCTTTTTATCGCACCTGCGTGTCATCTTTACCAAACACACAACAAACGGTGGTCTCACCGACAGTGTTGATTTCTACCTGAGTTGGAGGGTTGTATAAAGTCACTGCAGGACATGAGTGATGGTGGGGCTTAGGGTCACTATGGGACTGGGGCGACAGCAACGTGCAGGCCGCTCTCCTGACCAGGTGGGCTGGGGCCCGGAACAGTGGCCCCATGTGGACAGTGCACACTGCAGGTGGGGGGACTCATGGGCTTAGCCTGGGAGCTGCTCTGGCTGCCCTTGCAGAGGACCACAGAAAGACTTTTTGCAGAGACGTTTGGGAGGTGGATCCGGGGCCACTGGGGATGAGTGGGAGAAACTCGGGGACCACTCTCAACAGCAGGGAGAGGAGTGAAGGGAGAGTTGGCAGAGTACACCAACTTCTTCCTGACACTTGGGGGATTAAGTTTCCCTGTCCAATTAGTGAAAAGGCAAAGACTTTTATTTACCTTTTATTTACCCTCAATTCTTGGAAGGCCTTATTTCTTATTTCCCTGCCTCTGGGCTGGCATTTTTCTAAACTTCCTACTACATGGACCATCTGTATGCTTTATTCTTTGTTTAGTGCTCAGAAAAGATTTCCCACGGGATGTGGGGGGGCTGTCATGGAGCACCTTTGGGAGTGGTGCCTGCAAGAAGCCTTCATTCTGCAGGCCAGGACTAAATGTCTGAAGGTTATAATTCAAGAGGTGAAAGTACCTTAGGGAAAATAAACATTTCTCTGTTGCTGGGGACACAGTTATTTCTCAACTTGATAAATTATACTCCATCTAGTCTCGAAAAGGTTTTGAGGTATCTTAAAATATAAATGCTTCTTGTAGTGCCAAATACCTATGATTTGCTCAGCTATTCAGGAGGCTGAGACAGGAGGATCACAAGTTCAAGGCCAGCCTGAGCAACTTAATGAGAACTTGTCTCAAAACAAAAGGGGTTGCAGATGAAGTTAGTAGTCAAGTGCTTGGCTAGCCTATGTGAGGCTCTGTGTTCAATCCCCAGTACTACTGAAGTTTATGTGTAAATATGTGTGAGTGCAATAAAGAGATTAGTGGGAAAGAAGGAAAATTAAAGCCAAATTTCATTGTGAAAATAAGGGAGTGTGAGTAAACAGAAAGTCCTGACCTGAGAGCCTGCAGGATAAATAAGTAAGCCAAAATCCAGCCCCATTTTCTTGCAGCCAAAAGAAGGCAGCTGAAATGCAAAGGCCCCTGAGGGAGGTTACTTACTGACTTGGATTGTGCAAGTGACCAGGAGCAGATCACTTTCTGGGAGATGGGATTTGAGTTGTAGGGAGAAACAGCATGTTTCCCAAAGATAATCAAGCCTGTCCCTAATCTTCTGTCCTTCTTGTCTCCCACTGCCTGAAATCTAATCACAGAAAACTATTCTGATGCCTCTATTCTGAACTCTAACCCGAACCCATCTCGAATGTGCCTTGGGAGGAGTCGGCCCGAGAGGGCAGGAAGTAGTTTTAGGGCTTGGTTTTTGTTATTTGTGTTTTCTCCCTCAGAGTCTGCTTTGCTCCCTCCTTGCACAGATCTTAATTTTCTGCTTTTTTTTTTTCCTTCAAAGCACAGTTCTAAGGGTGATTCCTTGGCCACCTGCTGTACAACCACGTCCCAACAGAATGGAAGAACTTCATCATGTGATTTTCCTGCCACCAACAATGGCTTGCAACATGTCAGAGAGTGAATACTGCCAAAAGCTCCGAAGGGGGAAGTGGTATGTTGTATTTGGGACACGTGGGTTCCAGTTTTGGGCCCTCGTCTATCTTTCAGCTCCGCACTATCGGGAAAGTCATTCCACCTGTCTGTGACTTGTATCCTAAAACTGACAATTATCAAGTATCCGGAGCATTGGGCGGCACTGAATCTCTCTGGGCTCATTAAGGTCTAATTCAGTAAGAGCTGGTAGTGAAAGGCAAGCATTAGTTGGGGACACTGTGCAGACCCCCAAGCACGGCCTCTCAAGTACAGAGAGGGTGTGTGCTGTTTTCATGGCAAACTGCTCAGTTCTGGAACAGCCTTAGTGGTCTTACTTGTGAAAATCCTACTCCAATCACATCACAAAAACATCATAGTGTACCTTACTCCATCCACATTAAGTATAAACTTCTACTTAAAATTGAAATCATTATACTTTTGACTTTATTTTTTCAGAGTAATTTTCAATCAATTCTAAAATTTTGCTATTCCTTAGGTATTATCAGGAATTCTTGTACAGTTAAAAAAAACCCCTGAAATTGTATTTGAATGTAACTAAGTTTTCATGTAAGTATTAAATGCAGCATTTTGTGAAATTAATCTATATTTGTGGGCATTTAATGATTTTTTATTTTGTAGCATTCTTGGCATATTTTAAGCCAGTTGTTATATTTCTAAGTCTCTACATGAATAAGCTTAAACCTTTGGCACTGTGAGAGCCCCAGCTGCCTGGGACCGTGAAAGCAAAGGTCAGTGGCTGAGAAAACGTTATCTGCTTCTGGGAAATCCTCCCACACTGGGGGATCCTGCCCCTACCACCGGAGCAGGTCTTCTCTTCAGTGGCCTGTTGTGGCTTCAGAGCCTGGCAAAGGGGTGCAGAATCCATCCAGATGCCTTTGGAAATCTTTGAAAATTTTAGCCTGGACTTAAAAAAAAATACGAAGGAAGATCCAATCAGACTCAGAAGGAAGCTGATGTAGCCTTTGGGCTGGGAGCTAGCTGACAAAAATCAAGTGAAAGATTTAGAGAATGGTAGAAGGAGGGATAACAGAATTCTAATTGAAAGAGCTGCACCTGGAATAGCATGTTATTAGTGGGCCAGGAGATAAATCCTTGTGTAGATGCTCCAGTTAATTAGTCTTATATAACAGCCTCTCCTAGAACTTGGTAGCTCTAAACAACACTTGCTATTTTTATATTTCACAGTTTGGTAGACCAGCATTCAGATGGAATTCTACAAGAATAGTTCCATGTGGCAGCACACAGTGTGGAGCGCTAGCTGGGATCCTGTGAATGGCTAGGGGTTGGCAAAGCAGGGCTAGCCATGGCCTGGGGTCTCTCTCCAGCACGCCATCTCTACATGGCTTGGGATTCTCCATGGCTTGGTGGACTCAGGCTAAGCAAATTCCCAGAGAGCAGCTGGCTTCCCTTCCTAGAGACCAGGAAGATGCATCCCTGCCTTTTTTCTTTCCGAAAACTTCTGTGAGTTTTAAGTGAAATCAGTTAGGAGCCAAGACCCAGCCCGGATTGAAGAGTCACTACCCAAAAGTGTAGATTCCGAGGGGCGTGGTTCATCAAAAGGACATCTTTAGAGGATGTATGCCATGCCAGGTTTCTTCACTAAATGTCTCTGGTTGGTAAGCAACTCAAATTCTCCGGGATAGTGACCCCAGTTTGCCTGAGACAGTAGAACTTTTAACCTCGCAAAGGCTTAAAATAATGTATAGAGAGACAATAGAATAAATCGAGCACTCAGTAACAATTTGGGGCTAAATTTAGGAATAAGCCATGCATTTGGCACATGTGTATAACACATCTCAATTCCTTTTTTCCATCCCTTTTCCCTCCCCTTTCTCCCCCTCCCTCCATCTCTTGATCTCCTTCTCATTTGAGAAAGATCTATCTCCCTACGTCCTATTATCTATCTTTTATACTGCACTTTATTTATAATTTGGGCTTTTTATAAGGAGGAAAGTATCATAAGGATACTTTCTATCTCTATAGTTTTGACTAAGTATTTGATAGAAATGAAATCATAATCATACTGTGTATTAGTTACCTTTCTAGAGTCAATGGTTTGCAAGAGAGCAGATTTAATACAGGACATTTACAGGTCACAACAGTCACCCATAAGCCAAGTGCAGGAAGAGTGGCAAATGTCTATATATGCTCTGGAGATCCAAAAGATCCAATCAAGGGCTGGAAGCCCACAGCACTGTCCCGTGTACATCCATGTCTGCACTAAAACGCTGAAGAGTCTATACTGGAACCAAGATAAGATGCTTGTAGCAAAGATGAAGACCAGAGCACCCCAGCAGCAAACAGCAGCCATCCTTGATGACAGCAAGGCCCTGAGCTCCTTCTGTGATGAGAACAGCCAAGTTCCCTTCAGGAGAACCAGCTTCAACAGAGCTTCTCCTGGGAAACAGCCAGCCCCTATCTTCTGCTCCCGTTCTCCTTTATATTGTGTTGACAATAACCTTTGGGTGGATCCTCTACATCCAGAACCACACCAACTCAGTCCAGCTGGGCGTTCCTGCTCAAATTTACCATATTAGACCACCACATATGATACTTGCCTCTGTGACTGGCTTATTTTACTCAGTATAATGTCTACAATTACTTTTGTGGCCTATACCAGAAATTTCTTTCTTTTTAAAACTGTACACATATACCACACTCAGCCCATCCATTCTAAGGGAACCTGGGTTGCTTCCATGTTTTAGCTCTTGTGAACAATGCTGCTATGAAAAGGAACAAAGACTCTACTTTTAATTCTTTTTGGTATAAGCCTAGAAGTGGAATTGCTAGATAATTTGGTAATTCCATATATACCTTTTTTTGAAAAATCATCATATTGTCTTCCATAGCAGCTGTGCTATTTTGTATTTCCAACACTGCACAAGGGATCCAATTTTGCCGCATCCTCAAGGAATCCATTATTCTGCATTTTAAAAATATTATCCCCCTAACATTTGTGAGGTGGTATCTCATTGCAGTACTGATTCGTGTTTCCCTAGGGATCAGTAAAATTTAGCATTTTTTCATATTCTCACTAGCCATCTGCACATCTTCTCTGGAGAAATATCTATTCAAGTTCTTTGCCCATTTTTAATTAGGTAGTTTTGTTATTTCCACATTTTAGTTCTCTGTGTTGTATTCTGCATATTAATCCCTCATCAGATATGTTATTTATAAATATTCTTTTATCATGCAGATCACCTGTTTACTGTTAATAGTATCTTTCAAGATGCAGAATTTTAAAATTTTTGTAAACTCCAATTTGTCTATTTTTTGTTGTTGCCTGTACCGTCAGTGTCCTATCCCTGAAGGTTTGAAACTATTTCTGAATTGAAACCAAAAGCTTGCCTAAGAAACAAGCAATAAACAAAAAAATCATACCATAGACAATACCAGACAGGGCAAGAAATCTGGAGTCACAACAAAAGCAAACATTTTTAAAGGATGCTGAGAGAATCTTGAAATAAAAAGATATCATTGCATTCATCTAATCATTTTTATCTCCCCCATGATGTGCCCAGTGTTGTGTTAGGTTCTGGACTAGTTAGATTTAAAGACAACAAAATATGAATCCTGCCTTTTGGGAGGTTAGAGTCTAATGAAGGAAATGGATGTGTAGACACATGATTAGCAATTCCAGCTTCAATAATTCAGACTGAGCCAAACATATAGCAGTTACTGGTAAAATATACAAAGAGAAAAGCAAAGAGATATAGCTGGGCTCTCAAACCAGACAGACATTTCTAGGGGCGAGAGCTGAGCTGAACAGGGCTGAAGGGACAGGTGCCGTGGTCACGGCTGAGCTCCTGCCAGGAAAGCAGGCTAAAAACAAGAGCCCCTCGAGCAGGAAGGTGTGGTGGAAGAATAAGAGGGGCTGCTCTGAGCCTGGCCCACTGTTTGGAGCCAGGATCTGGGTGAGGATCTGCCCTACCACAAAACGAAGTTAGGTACAAGACACAAGCTTGAGGTGGGCATCTGGGAAAGCACAAGATGAAGACGAAGGGCGATCATGTGCACTCAGGCTGTTCCAGGTGCTTTATGCACGGTACATTTTCTTCTCCCTGAGGCCTACGAGGAAGAGTATTTAGGTGCAGAGGGATTAATCACTTTGTCCAGGTGATGACACCAGTAAGGGGCGTGCAGGTTTTTCAACCAGTGTTCTTTGGCATCACAGATTTTCCTTAAAATAAAACGGTGGGAATTCTACATTCCTCCCCTTCGACCCCGAGTTATAATGTTCTGGATTTTATTAAAGATCTTTAACCCCAGAAAGGAAGCTGGCTAGGAATACGAATTGGTAATTACAGTCTCCTTATCTGCGACAGGTACGTCCCGAGACCCACAGTGAATGCCTGGAACCATGGATGGGACTATCGTTCTTCCTGCACATTATCTTTTTTACTTATAATAAAATTTAATTTATAAACCAGGAACTGTTAGAGATTAACAGTAATGATTATAATAAAATAGAACAATTAAAACTGTACTATAATAAATGTTATGTAAAAGTGGTCTCATTTTCTCTTTCAAAACACCATATCTTATTGTACCGTAAGTGCCCTTCTGATGTCGCCGTGAGATGCTGCTGGGCCTGTGCGCTGAGAAGCAGTGAGGTGAGCAATGTAGGCATTATGGTCACATCCCCGGACATCAAGGCAGTCTATCGATGAGCCCAAACTACCATTCAAAGCTCTCCTTCTTGCGTGGAGGCTTGTGGAGCCAGATGGAGCAATTACACAACAGCTGGACAGAAAGAGGTGAGTCCAGGGTCAGTATGGAGAGAGAGAGAGAGCCGAAGCCCATGGCACTTCATAAAACAGCCGACAGACCCCCCAAATTAGAAAGTCAGACTAGGAGATTCTCTCCAGGTGACATTCAGTTTATGGAGCAGTGAGAAAAAGACTTTAAAATAAGGATTTTATAATGCTCAAAGACAATAAATGAGGATATAACATAAGACAGAAAACATCAAAGAAAAATATGAACATTGATTCTTAGAATTAATTTTGAAATAAATTTTAACATCATTAGAACAATGTTAGTAATTGTGGATGTTTATTGCATGAGCAACTCTTAAGCACTGTGCTTATATTGACTGTCCTAATATTCAAAAATACCAAATTTGAGCTAGGTACTATTATTCCCATTTTAAAGATGAAAGAAGTGAAACTCAGAAAAACTAGTAATTTGTACCAACCAAGTAACTGTTGAACAGAAGCGGAATTTGAACCTAGATGGGCTGGCAGCAGAGCCTTAGCTCCTAAACATTTCCTAATTCTGCCTATACCTAGATTTTGAATGAACAGCTAAAGAAAGAATCTGAAATAGAATATTTAAAAAATTTGAAATAAACCAAACTCAATAACACAAAAAGACAAAGAGATAAACAAGTAAATAGCATCTATAAGACACAGAATACATAGAGGGTCCAACACATGCTTGTAGGGGCTCTCAGAGAACAGAATGCAATAAATGATTGAGAGACAGTATTTGAAGAAATAATTGATAGAAATTTCCTAAAATTAAATGACGTGGATTCTAGATTGAACTTCTTCAAGACTGGGTGGAATAAGATGCAGTGTCAGGGATAAGGCATATCTTAGTGCTGCCAGAAGCAAAAAGCAAATTATCCAAAAGAATTGCACATATTTGATAATAAATTAGTATTTAAATCAGAAACTATAAGAAAAGAGTAGGCACACCCATAATCCCAGAATTTGGAAGTCTGAGGCAGGAGGATTGCCATGAGGTAGAGGCCAGAACGGGCTGCACAGTGAGTTCAAGGCCAGCCTGAGCTACGTATCCATGCTGAATACAGCATGTACTAATGTAGATAAATATAAAAACAGGAGTACAAATCCAGACACGGAAGGTTGTAGACAGTGTGCCACCGTTACCACACCATTCCAAACCTACTTTATATTTTAAACGATACTTTATACAGCTTGTGATTGGATAAGTAAATAACAAAAATTCTAAAATACTAAGAACATGATAAAAAACAGAGGTTACTGCTAAAGAAAGAGGAAAGGGGAGAAGAGAAAGTGAGGAATGGAATGAAGATTCCATAGTACCTGTGACATCCTACATCCTTTAAAAAAAATCTGAAACAAATACGGCAGAATGTTGAATTTAGGGACGGGTATATAAATATCACTACTCGGACCTCGTTTTTATATTTGAAGTGTTTCATAGTAAAAATTTAGAAAAATAAAAGCAGAAGTAAAATATAGCGGGACTCTTTCATATCAAAGTAAGAAAGAAGGCTAAAAAATAGAGTCTGTCTTCCTGCTTGATTATTGTTTCTGTGTGAAGCCTCGGAAGCTGTTGACAGACACAGCTTCACATGAGCTGACATCACCAAGGGCTCCAGGACCTGGGCAGTGACTAATGACGGAATTTGGCAAAGACAGGATGGATAATCCCCAAGCACGAGAGAGCAGTGTTCTTCTGTTACTCTGAAAGAGATTCCAAAACATGACTTAAATGCACACTTTCAGAAACAGTTTGCTGGTGGTGGTTTTCAAATGCACTTTATTTTCAGATAATCTGGCAGAGAGAGTATTACCTGGATCACCTAGGAACTGGATCCAGATGTGTGAGGAAAGAACAGTGGCCCAGATCAATGAGAGAGGGAGAATCCCAACAAAGTCGTGAAAATCTGCTTCCAAGCTCTGTTAACTGTGAGGCATTTACAACCTCTTCAACCCTCAAGACATTCCTCTTACTAATAAAATGAAGGAATGTGCTCAACTAATCTTGAGGGTCACTTTTGACATTAGCATGCTATAGCTACTTATTAGTGCTGTCCTGCCTTTTAAACTTCAAGTGAACAAATAAAGATCCATTAATGATCTATCTCCTAGGAGTCTCCAGTCATAACTGAAAGGGGAGACACTAGATTCCCAAATGGAAACACTGTTTCTGTTGTTTGATTCCTTTTGCCACAGCTGCTACTTACTACCTCTGAGAAAACAGAACCATGCAAAAACCTTCTGACCTGACAGCCCTCCATTTGTGGAAGTTCTGTGTCATCATACTTTTTCGGAGGTTTTTTTTTTCTTTTTGATATCTTAAAACTACATTAAGAGAATTCTAGACCTTGACACAGAGAAGGAATCATCCGGATGAGCACCATGAGGAGAACCTGGGGAACGGCAAGGTTAATAGGTGGGTGCTGTTCATGTCTTGTGACTTCAGGGAAGGAAGAAACAACCTATAGGGTGGCTAAGGCATAGACCACTGTATATCCATCCTCTGCCTTTATTTTTATTTATTTATTTGTTCATTCATTCATTTTATTTTGTTTTTTGAACAGGGTCGCATTTTGTAGTCCAGGCTGGCCTTGAGCTCACTATGTAGGCCAGGCTGGCCTCGAACTTATGGCTGCCCTCCTACCTCAGCCCCTCAAGTGCTGGGATTACAGGCATGCACAACCATGCCCGGCCTCTCCCTTTATTAATATGACCAACAGAGTTTTTGCTGGGCTAATGGCTTCCTAGTCCCTGTTTTTTTTTCTCAGCCTCCTTTGTGGCTAGATGTGGAGTCCAACTAAATGTGCACTGGGAAATTATAAGAGCAACTTCTAGGCCTCACATTTTAAATGGTAAATTGCATGTACTTTCTCTTTTCTCCTGCTGAAGGCTGAAATTCAGATATGGTGCTATAAAGAATAAGGATGACCACAGCAGAGCGACAAGATAGAGGGAGCCTGGTTCCCTGGAGACTGTGCGGAACAGAGCCACTCCACCCAGACTCCAGACTGCTGACCTGTGAACTGTAAGGAGGAGAAATCAAAATCCACCCGGCGTGCTCCAGAGATGTGGATCTCACCGCTGCAGTAGCTCAGTCTGTGCCCTAATGAATTCAATGTCTAAAAGGAGACTGAGTTTTCGATAGAGATCCTGGAGGAAATGAAAACTTGCCAAGGATCTGTGAGTGCCAGGCAGACAGAAATACTAGCTTGCTTCTAAACACGAGCAAACCACCAGAAAAATCCATGCAAAAGGCCATTGTGCAGGACCCCTGGGTGGATTCTTCAATAATGCCAGCATCACAAAAGGCAAAGATAGACTGGGTAATAGGTTAGATAATCCTAATAGAGCAGGACAACTAAATGTGATGTGTGATCTTTGATTGGGACCTGAATCTAAAAGAAATTATATATCACACATTATTGATACAACAGGAGAAATTAGAATATGAAAACCATAGTGGCTGATAGAATAGGATCAATGTCACATTTCTTTAAAAATTACATAATGGTTACCCAGGATAATGCAGGAAACATATATTGAAAGATCTGGGGATAAACTGTTCAACACCTGCAACTTATTCCCACGTAACTTAGCTAACACTAGTAGTAATAGTAATAAAAATTTTTGCGTATGACCAAATATTAACAATTCATGGATCCAAGAAAGGAGCATACAGATGTTCTTTGCGCTAATTGTATAATGTTTCTGTAGATTTGAAATTTTTAAAAACATAATATTGGGAAAAGCATGTATGAATCTAAAGACGCCTGAATATCTTAAAATATTCTTGAGAGAGAGGTAAAGAAAATATTATTAAAAGAGACACACAAAATTATTATGTAAGAAAGATTGATGTTATCTGACTATATTACAATGAAGAAGTTCTATTCATCCAAAGAAACCCTAATCCTAAAGAAACCCTAATCCCGTGCCATTTTTCCACACACTTTCATCTCCTCACATGCTGTGTGATTTATGTATTTCTGATATTGTTGCTAACCACCTCATTAGAAATGTAGACACCATAAAGACAAGGACTTTTGTGTGTTGTGTTCACTGGTTTATCCCTAATACACAACAATGCTAGTATAGCTTAGGGTCCCAATAAATATATGTTGAATTAATCACTGAAGAAATAAATGAACAAAGCTGGATACCATAATGCATTGCATAATTAAATTCTCAATGTTAGTTAGTAATCCTCTGAATTAAATTGTAAAGTACGGCAGCCCAGTGGCCTTGGGTTAAGATCTGATTTTGACCAAGAATACTACAGCTTTAATTCAATCACAGCATTTTACCCCATCCCTGAATCCTGAGGATGCTGTGATTATTGATTGGCTGGGTGCAAATTCTGGTGCCCCTTTAGTTAACCACTGAACCATGATCAAAGAAAACTTGTGTAAACTCACTAGGCCTCAGTTTCCTTATCTTTAAAAGGAGGAGATTAACAGTGACCACTTTCTAGTGGTAGCACGAATAGCACGCAGAATAACACGTGGGACAAAGGTGGGCTTGTGTCAGTACCTGGCTGATGAGGACAGCTACCACTTGTCCAGCACGCAGCGCGTGAACAAGTCCTGCCCATCTCTCCATCAGCGTCTATGCTGTCCCCCTTTGCATTTTATACTGCTGTCACTGTGACTTTTTTCCAGTATATTTATGTTCTCGTTTGCCTCCAGGCCTTTGCACATGCTACTCCCACTGCTTAGGACATCCTTCCCCTCGTATTTTCATCTAATTGATACTTACTGTGTGTGTCTTCCTCTTGGGAGAAGCTCTCCACCCCCGTCCCCACCCCCGTAGACCCCCCGTGGCCGGACGCTGTTGAATAAAGGCTCGGTAAGTACTGAACGAATGAACTGCAGCACAATTCCCAGCTTTCTAAGTGTACCCACTTGGTATAAAGGCGCTCTATGGACAATCTCAGAAACTAGCAGAGACGCAGGGTTGCTAGGAGCACATTCCTTCCTCCTCACCCTTACAGTGTCCATCCCTCCTGCTCCTTCCTTTCTAGCCCAAGGTAAAGGGAATGGCAAAATTACTCAGGCACCAACTGCCAGGCCCAGGCTTTGTTCTCTGACTTGTAGAAATGCCACATTTCGAAGGTTTTTATGGATAGTTGTTTGTGAGTTGGTGGGTTCAGACAGGCCTTCTCGATGAAGGGTACTCAGGATAACTTTCTTGCTGATGTTCAGAGCAGGAACTCTTACTCCTGGGATTTGGAGCTGTCGGAAAGCTAACGATTGCCCAGCTCATGCCGGCATTTTGGTTCTCGTGAATCTCAGAGCCACCTGACACCTGGTCTGATAACGGCTCGTTAATATTAGGTGTAAGAGCCGCTGACACGTGAGGTTAAGGCTGGTCTGTCTCCTTTTCATTGTAACCTTGACAGGAACTAGCTCTGAGGATGAACAGCTGGCTAGAGGTAGAAAAATGTTGGCGAGATAGAGTGTTTCCCTCTGGCCACCCCATTCCCTCCCTGGCCCTCTGGCTTGAGGCCCACGCCCTGCGTCATAAGCACTTTGTCCTCTCTCCCCTCTGAGCACAGCTGGTGTCATCTCCATCCAGAGCGCCTTCCAGGGCAGACACCCAAGCTTCAAGGACTCACAGTCTGTACTCAGACCACCTTTTGGGCATCTGAAGTGGGGCACAGACTCCCCAGGAGCTGGGCTCGGCTGACCTTGAAGGGTCAGCAGGGCTGAGGGGTATAACAAAGCCCATCTTTTCACAGCACATTTTTGAGGGTAAATCATAATAAGTGTTAGCCACATAAATTGCTCACAGTATCAAAGACAAATATATTGTAGGAGAAAATCTGTATGCAAGAGGAGAGAAAAGTAGCTCATTTGAAAATCAACAAAAATTCCAGGTGTTTTATCTACAATGTTATTCTAATTTACCCATCAAGATTTGTGAAGACAGGAAATTGTTGCATTTGGTTTAATTCGAGAAACAATTAATGAGCAAAAACTCATTAATATTATATCATCTATATATTATCACCATACCAGCATATAGATAACATGTTGTAGGATATTTTTTTAATAGAGGACAAAAAAGCCTCGTCTGTCCTTGAGAAACATAAAGACCAGTTACTCCAGCCATAATCCCACCTTAATTATTTCATTGGCAGAAACTCTGGTGTTATCTCTCTCCTCATCAGTTGTCATTGCTTTAATGAATTTAGTTTCCGATATCTGGAATCCTTCTATCCAGCTAAGACTTCCTTAAAGTGCATCCTAGAACAATACACAGTCTTCACGATTTAGTCAAAGTAGTGCTTTTCTCTAAGACAGAGTCATATTTTCTGCTTAATTCTCATTGTTTATTGGTGATGCCCAAAAGTAGGCTGACTCCCATTTAATTTAGTAGCACAATTGGAATGATATATTGGTGAATGTTGTATTTCTTGGACTATGACCTAACAGGTAGTCTCACAGCTTCTAGATCTGATTTGCATTATTTGTGCCTAAGTGTGATAAAGTATATGCACACATAACCACACTGAAATTCCAGTGTCATTTTTCCAACAGTTTAAATAATTTTATGGGGATAGTTTCAGAATGCTTCTCTTTTCCTTGACAGTTTCAACCATCTCAATAAAAATCTTAATATTTCTATGATATTTCTCTTCTTTGAAGAGTGTCCTTCTGAAAGACTTTTTGGAAAGGAAAGTCCCATAATGAGAAGCTGTAGTCAAGGAATAAGATTAAAAAATGAGGTATAGCAATTTAGGAACCAGATCAACTGAAAATTGTATTCTACTTCTGTCACTTACTTTGTGTGCAAACTTGGTCAAATCACTGAATCCCTCTGAAATTTGGTGTCCTCAGCAGCTGTACTGGGTAGGTTTCCATCACTGTAACTAAACATAGAATGTGGGTTACTTATGAAGTAAAGAGAGATTTATTTAACTTACAGTTTTGAAGGTTAGCACCCAAGATTGGACAGCTCCATTGGTTTGGCCTCTGGGGAGGGCAGCTGATGGTGATGCATCTTAGTGCAAGCATGTGTAGGAGCAACTGGTCACATCTCAAACTGGAGCAGAAGAAAGAGAGACTGGGGTCCCACAATCCCCTTGGGGGCATCTCCCCAGTGACCCAAGGACCTCCCACCTGGAACCATTTCTTAAAGGGTCTACCATGTCCCTGTAGTGCTATCCTTTAACATGTGGAACTTTTGGGGACACTCAACACTCAAAGCACTGCAGCAGCAAAAATAGAGTAAGAATTCTTACTGTAGAGAGATGTGGGGATTAAGAATAATGCCCAAGAATATTTAGAGAGTATCCACAGCACTGTGTACCAGGACTTTCTTCAACGATAGAAATTCTCTATTCTGCCCTATCTTATATGGTAACTACTAGCCATGCATGGCTATGAATATTCATAATGTGTGACTGAAGAATAGATCTTTTGACTGAATTATGTTAGATTTGAGTAGTCTCTTGGAGCTGCTTTATTAAACACCACAGATCTAGACTGCAGTAGATCCTCAACAGATAATAGTCATAGATATAATTAATAATGGGAAATTTGGATTCTCTGACACAAAGAAAAAGTAAACTACTCCAACACGCCAAGAAATGTCTTTTGAATATCTCTTATGAGATCACATGGTGTATTAACCTAAGAACATCTAAACAGAGTCTTTTAGATTTTCACAGCC
>PVJO010013955.1:0-49921 GCA_004026905.1 Hystrix cristata
AAAGAGAGAGAGACTCTTTTGCTCTTTATCAGTTAATTGTCTCTGGCATCTCCCTATAGTGTTGGAAGTCTAACGAACTTGAGATCATTTTTGCAATATTTATGGAAGCTGTGACAATACATAATTATTCTTCCTCCAAATGTTTCCAGATAGATTCTTAGACTTACTCTTCATAAATTAATTTGCACAGCAGCTTACTTGATGTAATTTCTATACTTTGGTTACCAAAAGTCTATCACTCTGTTTCTTTCTCATGATACATATATATAGCTCTAGATGTATAGAAATATATATACACTCAGTGATTAGTAAGGGTCATTTAAATAAAAGCTTATCTGTTAAAACATTTAATCCACTCTATACACAGAGGTAGAGATTAGATACAGATACACACACACACACACACGCACGCACACACACACACGCATACCCAAGATGATCTAAACATGGATTTGACCAAACTTAAACTTTAGAGAAGTTTCTCATTGACTAGAGTCACTGACCTCCCCTTTATTTTATAATATTACTATCCAAAATTTGTAATTATAAATTCTTTCTGTGCCCCTTTCAGATATAACTCATCTTTCAGCCTCTTGACAGGTCATCATCAGAGAAGTCAGTGTTCCTTTTCCCAATCTCCATAGGTGGGGAAAAAACGGATTTCTATAGGTGACCATTAGCAGACACAGATGGCCTAATCGCATTAATGGGCCTTCCCCCATAACACACTCTGGCACTTTTCCACTAGCTCACTCAAGTCCTAAGAACTTTCTTCCCCTTTGTTTCAGAGGAGTTACATTCGCTGTCTTGTCCCTATTGTAATAGTCTGCAATACTGTCTTCCTCAGTTGTTTAAATTATGTCTAATGCAATTTTCCTTTAACAATATGTGGCATATGCACATACAGACACATACATGTGCACACCCCTTTTATGCACAAGTATAAACATATACTACATATATGATGCCACTATATTCCAACTTTTTTTTCACATCCTATGGTCTCCTCTAATTGTGGGTATTTTTCTTGGAGAATATTACAAATATTGCAAAGATATTTTTCAACAGCAAAAAATTAATAAGGAATTTTCCATTATAGTTTTTTATTAGTATTTTTCCAGTTTATGTTTACATTCATCTTAGGGAGTTAGTACATGTATATAACACATTTTAATTCTTTTTTCATCACCTTCCTCTATCTTCCTTCCTTCCTCCGTCATTCTCTTGATTCTCTTCCCTTTTTCAAAAGAACTAGCTCCCTGTTTCCTATTATATATCTTTTACTTTGTTCTTTAATTTATTTATACTTCATGAATCTCATAAAGAAACCATGCCATATTTAAACTCATTTTTTAAAAAAGAACATTTGCTATAGATGTGAACAAGTAAAAGAAATCTTAGGTTACTAATCTCTATCCTGTTGATTAAATGTGGCCATACAGAAAGTAGATCCCTCATTTAGTATCCCAGTCTCTGAAGCAATAGAGAAAAAATCTATTTCTACTTTAATAGCTTGCTGATGTATTTCGGTGGCTATCAAATATTTTTGCGGTAATTCATAGGGAAATATATTTTATACGCTGTTATATTACAAACACACTTGCACACATAGCCGTTTATAGACAGATATAGACATACAGATATATGTATAAATAACTGAAAAGATGATTTCACAACAAGTAACTTATTTTCACATTTAATAATTAGTATGCTAATATTTTGTTGAGTCGATGCTTACTGATCTCACCACACAAAGCAATATCTATCCTGGTAATGTTTTCTTAATGTTCACCAGTACCAACCAAACTGATATAACATACTAAACAATGTTATACCTGGGCTTTGACAATTACTAACATAGTTCAAATTAGAGCTTATTTTTAGCATGGTCATAAAACATTTGTTTTAATTCAAATAAATAAAATGAAATAAATACTTTATTCATAGATCAAAGAATAATAGGTGTGCTTACCAAAGGAATAATTTTTAGTGATTTCCTGGGACTTCTGCCAATAGAAGTGGTTCTTTAAAAATTCTGCAGATCAAATAGAGAGTTAAGAAAACAATACCAGAATAGACACTGCTTTGTATGGTGAGATCAGTAAGCATCAACTCCGTTTAAATTATATGATAAGAGCAGTGTGAATTCCAATTTGCTAAAACACTTAAAGTTGATTCTAGCAAGCAAAAGCTTCATTTACAAAATGGCAGCTAATGAACTCAGAAAGAAAATATGTTGGCTTAAAAAGAAAAACCACATGTCCCTGAGGAATTACTGTTTTCACTAAGTTCTCTCTTCATGTGTTAATTGTAGGGTCGGAAGTGACTCATATATCTTTTATTCTTTCTCCACTTGTTCTTGCCAGAATTCCCTTAAGGTGGTTACAGAAATGGGAGAAATGTTTGTAAAGCCAGAAATGGAGTGTAAAAACAAAAAAATCATGGAATAATACAACCTCAATGCAGGAAAAAAAAAGGTTAAAAAATCTTTTTATGTTTCAAGATATAGGACCATAATAGGCAGTTTTATCAATGAAGTTGATAAGAGAATCATGATAACATTTTCATGTGATATAAAGATCAATTTTGCTTTAGAATGCAAATGGACAGTTTGATATAATTACTTCAATAATTTTCAGTAATATTGATAACAACTCATATTTTATGGATTATGTATAGCAAGGAAAATAACAATAAAAGAAAAAAATGTATCCCATTATCATGGAAAGTACCCAGAAAGAATTTTATTGCTGCTGTTATAAAAGGTAATTTTAAAAGAAGGTTGCCTTCCTTTCTATACAGTATATTGATGAACTCTTAAGGAAAATTTTAATAGATGTAGATTTTGCAATGATTTTTGTCATTATTCCCTCCTTCATGCAGCTGTTTCAATCTTTGGTGAACTGAAATGGAAGGAGAGGTAAATGCTCATTTCACTCTCTGTTTATGAATAATGTTTATAAAGAAAAGATAATAAAAATTTGAGAAACTGGTTCTTCAAATGGAATGATTTTCTGCTTATAACATGGAGGAATGTACCTTAAAAGCCATGATTGTAGCATTAGAGAGACTTAAACTCAAATTACACCGCTGCCCATTACTAGTTGTTGAACTTATTCAAAGTAATTGGTTTCTGAGCCCGTTTATTCAAAAGTAAAGTGAAATTGAATGGCTTCTTTCAATGGTTTCAGATAAAGATTTACTGTTACTTATCCATCTCGCATATCCATAGAATATAATAGACGCAGGATAGTAACAGAAGGGCAGCAAAACAAAGAATTGGAGAGGACTAATGCAATGCTATGAGTTAATGAATTGCAAATTTTGTTAACAGTTATAGTAGCATTGTGTGTGTGTGTGTAAACATGCATGTGCACACATGCATACATGGGAGGGAGAAAAGGAAATCAAGTTATAGATTTTAAGAGAGAAGCTTTTAAAGTTTTGGATCTCAATGCACCCCAAATGTCTCAGGTGCTCAGACGTGGGCTTTTGGACAGTGATAGAAATATGAGATCTCTAACATCTCATCAGTGGGTTAATGCATTGATGGATTTATAATTTGGTGACATTCTTGGAAGGCGATAAAGACTTAGGCGGTGGGGCTTAGTTAAAGGGAGTGGATCATGGGGATGTGTCCTTGGGAACTATATCTCGCCCTAGTCCCCTTCCTCCGTGACTCTTTGCACCTTTCGTTCTGTTTCCTGGCAACCACTTGGTAAGCGGCTTTCCTCTACGATGTTTATCCTCCATGTTTCTGCCTCACCATAGGCCTAAGGCAATGGAACCTCTTATGGACTGAAACTATGTGCCAAAATGAATCTTTTCTCCTTTAAGTGGATATTCTCAAGTATTTGGTTAGAGTATAGACAATCTGACTAACACAGCAACTGTTTCTGTTTACCTTCTGCCACTGCCCAAGAAATTATCAGTATCTTTTAATCTTATCTCTTGCACGGTGCTTTTCTGTAACCAGAGCTTACTGGATCAGGATGTGTACTGAGAAATCAGTTCACATGTTGCCAGTTTTCAGGCTGATAAGCTTAGCCAAAAAAAAGACAACTTGGCATTCTTACTTTTGGGGAATTTAAATCAGGTCACTGAGTAACAAGGGAATACTTATTGGATGTAGATAGCAGAGGACCTGTACAACTAACTGGTTGAGTGAAAGTCCCAGACCAAAGAAGAATGATAAAGCCCAGAAAGCAGTGGCAGAGGGAAGCCAGAGGCAAAACCAAAACTTGAACATAAATTGGTTAAAACACACTCATACACACACATGCACACACAGTCTTTTTTCCTATATAAGTAAAATTAATAGTTTATGTGAGCAGAGCACTCTTTCTCTCAATGTGTGAGTCACAGAGGAAAACATTCTGAATTATGCAGACATGTAGTTAGTGGGGCAAAGGGTTTTTTAAAAGCCCGTGTTTTGTGTGGAAATTAAATATAAGCACTGAAAGTCCTTACTGTGTACACATGGATAACCTTCATGTGAACATATGGAATTCATTCCATCTTCTATAAACTACACACATTTCTCATGCAGCCAGTCAGCAGAAGGGATATTTGGATGTCACCCTGCCTTTCGGTGTATCTACCAGCCTTACACAGAAACCGTCAGGCGCCCCCAGCATATCGGTGGGCATGATGCAGCCAGAAGCACTGCAGGAAATCTAGAAGGAAAAGTTTCTCAGAAAAGCCTGAAGCTGCAGAGTGCTGACTGAGCCCACTCGAAGCCCTCCAATGGCCCCTCACAGATGAGCTCCTGACACAAGAACGTCTCTCAGCTTCCATTTCTCAGTCTGAGTCTGTAGCCTGGAGAGAATGTTTCCCATTACAGCCACTTCATGAGAATGCCAGTAAAGATATTTTAGGTTTTATTTGAAATATTTTTGGCACCTTATGCATAAAAAAGTAAATGTATTGGGATTTTTTAAAGCCAAATGAGAATATTAAATAATTCAACAGACTTCTTGGTGAAATCATAAACAAATATTCATGAAGAAATAAAATACCCATTATGAGCAGAATTAAGATAAATGTGTAAAAGAATATTTTTGTCAGCAGAGTTAACTACCCCCAAAAACATTACTCTTTCTCTTTTTAAAGACTAGAACATAACTAACTTGGAAAGAATAATGATACTAGATACAACTTTGATTCTTCAAATTAACATGAAACCAGTAATTACTAAAATGTGGTGGGCTCTCCACTGAGCTCAACCTCACTTCCCACCCACAAATCAGTTCCTCTCTTGATTGATTTCATAGAAGGGCCAAGAATTGCATGGATAAAATCCCTTTGGGGCACTGTTAAGGTACATCATTTCAAAAGAACAGCATGTGCTTATGCAACCTAAATCCATTCTTATAATAACATTCTGACCACAAAAACATTTTAGTCCGCAGATGTGTCAATTCAGCATTCTTTACCAGATTCACACAGCAGTAAAAAGAGAAAGAGGAGTACCTCACTCTAAATTTTATCAAAGACTTTGCAAAATACTAACAGTAGTGAAGTGAAACACAGAAATAAGGACAGAATGCTAAGAAGGAAGACGCTCTAGTCACAATGACCTAAATTCAATTTCTGGTTTTAACATGGGTGTATGACTTTAAACAACTTAATTAACTTCTGTGTGTTTTCCTTTCTTCATCTGTCACATGGAATTAATAACCAGACCTTTGTGAGAATTATGTGAGACATGCAGCCCTCACATGAATCTAGAATTAAGCTGGGCTGGAGAAGACTCTAGTCTAAAGTACTATTCTTCACTGTAAAGAGAGCCAGAATGAATAGCGATACACAACAGATTTCAAAGACATAATACTGGAAAGGAACAAAAATCTGCCATATATTTTATAGTTATTGTATGATGAAATAATATTTTGCATATATTGAATTCAAATATATTATCAGATTTAATTTTAACTTGATCCCTTTTTTGTCATGGATACTACAAATTCTTAAAATCATATACTTTTTTAATTATAATTTTCTTGTATGGTATCAGCATAGAATATAGTAAATAAACAGTTCATAAATTAAAAACTAAGTTATAAATTTTGACTTTTTTCTAAACGTATGGCTATGTGCAACAGGAAAGGTAAGAGTCTTTTGTACTTTGTTGCCTGAAATATTTGATGTAGACAAGAAAAATAAAGAAATACTAGCTTAAAAGCTGTGTTCAGCTGGTAAAAGTTCATATAAAAGAAAAGCCACATTACATATGGAGGCAGAATGTTTCTTCCTTTTAGGAAAAAATAAAAAAAAAACAAGAACTTTGATAGGCCTGTGTGGTTTTGAAAAGTAAATGTTTTCTAGTTGAACAGAATTGTATTAAAAAAAAAAAAACCTAGTTAATTTTTATAAGCAGTTCAACAAGTGCAATTCTTCGTACCCAAGAAGGAGGGAGAGGAGACCAGGGGACCAGGGCTGGCAAAACAAGAGAGAACTGGAGGACGAGCTCCTGTAGAAGGAAAGGCAGGAGGAGACAGCAGCCAGCATTCAAGAAGACAGGAAAACAAGAACAGCCCTTGAGGGTTAAGACCAGTCATGTCTCTTCTTTGTTTAGAATACTAATGACTGACACTTAATTTTTAATTTCCGCATGATATGTGCTGTACAATTCTACTCCAAATCATTATCATAAGTCTATTTTACAGAAGAGTCTCTGTGCTCCTCTTGTTTGGCGAGATGGAGCAGTGTGGGGAGATGAGGTGGTAACACACACAGGATGAAGATGTTAACAAAGACCTCTGGAAACCGGGAAGTAAGAGCGGATCAATGATGAATTCATCAGAAGCTGGAAATCAGAGAATTACAAGGGTAAATATACTCTCTTGGAGTTTGTGTAATGCTAGTTGCTCCTTATCACACTAGGAATTAAATTTCAATCTCTTCAATATGATTAATAATTAATTAAGCTCAGATTAAAAGAGGAGATACAGACTTCCAGAGAATTGGCAATTAAATTACATTTCTTGACACCTCTGGAGGAGGAACTACAGGCATGTAAGATAACATGTACTTATTTCATACACAAGGTTCACAAAGCTCTTTCAAAATTCCTAATCAACTAGATAGTAAAACTGAAAGAGGCTAAGAAACAGAGCCAAGATCACTGAGCTACTAAGTGGCAGAAATAGACAAAATGGTTTTCAAAAGGTAAATCCGATATTCCTTCACTTCAGTTTATGTATGATGTCTTGTCATTTTAATTGATTCACTATTTTTGATGTTGTGCTTTTAATTCTTAATCTTCATAAAACGGTGGTAGTAATGATGAAGTTGTTGATAATGATATAAATTTCATCAATATTATCATTGACATCATTATTGTCATAATCATAAATATCGTCATAATGAATTTCATGAAAAAACTCTATTTTATTTGTTTTGTTTTGAGACATGGTCTCACTGTGTAGTTCAAGCTGGCCTCAGATTCATAGCAATTCTCCTGCCTCAGCCTCCTGAGTGCTGGGATTACAGGTGTGTGCTCCGACGCCCAGCTTTAAAAAAAGCTATTTTGGGGGCTGGGGATTTAGCTTAGTGATTAGAGTGCTTGCCTTGCAAGCACAAGGGCCTGAGTTCGATTCCTGGCACCACAAAAAAAAAAAAAAAAAAGCTATTTTTATGACAGCAACTTTGTGACTCAAGTATTCCTTTCAAAATTTATAGAGATAGTTTTGGTAACAGATAGGAATGCTAAATGTAGGTACACAGTGAAGAACTAGTGCAGCTCCTGAAACTGTCATTACCGTATGGAATTTAAATATGTCCATTCAAGCAACAATTTTTATATAAATTCTAAGTGTCACAAATTATATGTGCTAGGAATAGTGCTATGTTCCTAAAAGTGAACAAAAAGATGAATTTGCAAAAAACACAATCTTTGGTCTCAAGATACAGCCATAGTTGGGAAAGAGATAGGAAAATTAATTAGAAGGCAGTTGGGCAAACATATGAAAATTACGAGAAGTTACTGGAAAAGCATAGAGGACGTGGCTATTATCCTGCCAGCAAAGATGAATGAAGGTTGTTTTGGGTCATTAACACCTATCAATATTTATCTGGAGAATAATGTTATATTTGATTAGAGATAAGATGCCACAGCTGATATATTTAAAAGGCAATTGTTGTTGAAGTGTTGGCTTTAACTTTTTTCTTTCCTCCTTCCTTCCCACCACCACTCATTCCTTTCTTTCTTGCCCTTAATCTTTCTTTCTCTCTCAGCAAACAACAATTATACAACTCATCCAACACCAATCTGGTCAGTACTATGAAATTTGACATTTTGGATGATGAAATAATTTTTTCTGACCTGGATTTATTATTTCATTTTTGTTTTGTTTTGTTTTTTGTGGTGCCGGGGATCGAACTCAGGCCCTTGTGCTTGCAAGGCAAGCACTCTAATCACTGAGCTAAATCCCCAGCCCCTATTTCATTTTTGGAATCTTATAAGTAAAAATATGCAGAAAACTGCTTGTAAAAATAAGGAATAAAAAGGAGTTCTCAAACTGACAATACAAATTTATTGGAGTAATTGCTTTTGGAAAGTTCATGGAACATAGTAAAGTGAAGAGATGATTTGAAATCACTCAGAATTGGTTAAATCCCATCCACATATACTGAGTCAAATTACTTAAATATTAGAGGCTCAGTTTCCTTTTCACTGAAAGAGAAGAAAAATTATTTCTTTAAACAAACTGTATTTAGACCTAAATGTGGCCATCCTTGAAAATACCACCCAACACACATTACACATCATATAATATATACAGTATTTCACAAAGCAAGTCAGATGCGTTGACTTTCTTCCTGAATTTGTTCAGGATATCAAAACAACATCAAGTGTAATAAAGCTAATTTACAATATGGAAATATACTAATAGTTGGAAAACACACTCTCAAAAAGTATTTCTTCATTTCTTCTTGATTCCATCATTTTTATTTATTTGACAGTGTGATGTGAGCCCATTTCATCAGGTTTTTTACTTGATTAAGTACTGTGTGTTTTGTCTCCATGTATGGATAGAACAGCCTTTCTGCAATATGTGTAATTTGTAAGAATGCAATAAATGCCTCCAAAAAACACAATCTGAACCCTCACCACAAAACAAAAGCATTGTAGCTAACTATGCACAGAACCCACTAAACTAAAAGCAGCCCTTACAAAACAAACCATTCTTTTCTTAAGCAATCAGTGCAAATTGCAAAGGCAACAAACATTTCAGCCCCAGATGAAGAAGCCACAGACAGTCCACAAAAGCCTCATATGAAATTTGCCACATATTACAGAACTGGAAAAAACCATTTGGTAGTGGTAAAAGGTGACTGCAGCAGAATATTCTGAGAGATTCTTAGAACTCTTAGATGCATGAACTCCAGCCATCAGTTAGTATTTCACTGGCACAGGAATGCATTCTCCACAGGGAAGAGCATTAGAAGCATCTTTATTTAATTGTGAAAAGTAATCATTGAGAAGTTGTGAATTTTAATAAAATAAGAGAATGCATACTACAAAATAAATATAAAAGTTGTTGCCAAGAAATTCATTATGACTAGGTATTCGTGATTTTTTTGGAAAATATGTGCTATAGAATCCGATGTGATAATTAACTCTGTGACTTCTAAACAATAACACTGTCTCTTCTTAAAAATAATATCGATTGTTAGGTAGATCAAGTTCATGGGGCATCATGTAAGAATTTCAGGTATCTATCCAAAATATTTTAAGCATGTAGAATAAAAAGCAATGAGAAATTAATATTTGGAGTTAAATGAAGTCTATTTTAAAGGAAACAAGATATTACAAAATAAAAATCTATGACAGTGGTCTGATTAGTAAAATTTAGTAAATATACCATATTCATATAGTGTTAACATTTTGAAAAATAACATTATCTTCTTAAATTCTGAATCCTACATTCAATTTTTCAATCCTCACTGCACGTGGAATTTTATTTTAATGTGAAACACATGGGCTGGTTTTCTTTGGTTCCCACATGTCTTCACAGAATGCAAAACTCGTCTTACATTCATCCAGTCTCTAGAATTTTCACCGTGGCTTTAGTTAGGGTTTGGATCTGAAAGGTCCTTTAAAACTCCATGTGCTGAGAGCTTGCTCTTCACCCTGTGGAACTTTGGGGAGAAACTCAGGAGGTGGGGCCTAGTGGGAGAAAGTTAAGTCACTGAGGCAGTGCTCTGGAAATGAGTATTGTGAAACCTGCCCTTCCTCTCTCTAGTTTTGCTTACCAGATCCTGTGACGTAAACAGGCCCCGTCTGCCACAAACTCCCTTTGTGATGTACTGTGCTACAACAGCCCAAGGCAATAGGGCCAAGCACTCTGAAAGCATGAGCCCAAATCAATCTTTCCCTTTCATAAATTGATTACCTCAGGTCTATTTTCATAGCAATAGGAAGCTAAAACAGCTTCCTGGGATATTAGGCAATTCAAACTAACTATCTATCTTTCCTTTTCATGGAGGAAAAAGGAGAAAGAGGCAAACTAAGAGACTGTCTATGAGTTACCTGAATTTTATGGACCACAGAGTAAGGGATTTAGAAAATAATGCTCATGAGCACACTGACAGCGAGATGGCTCAACCACCTTCTTCTGATAACTGTATTCAACTCATATTGAAAACAGAAGTTAAATGGGCAAGTAGTGTATTCCAAGAGTGACACAGTACACACATGTACATACACACAAAGATACAATCATCTTTATGCAACACGTATATTGACATTTCAAGATGATTAGTATTATCATGCACTGTTTTTCCTCAAATGTATTCTTTCAAGAGTATTCTCAATCATGGTGTCTGTTACGGCTTATATCTGGATATCTCTCGAAAGCCTTCTGTGCTCATAGAGGGAGCTTTAGAGTGGCGAGCAGATCATGGAGGCATGATACTCATCAGTGATGAGTTTGTAGCTAAATGTGATGTTGGGAGGAGGTGGGTCCCCAAGGTCATGGCCTGGCAGCATCTCTCTCCCTTCTTCCTTCCTAATTGTTCTCTGCTTCCTGTCTGCCATACCAGGAGCTGATTCTCCTCTGCATGTTTTTGTGTCATGCCACCACGCCTTGGTACCAGTCAATGGGGTGAAACCTCTACAAACTGTGAGCCAAAACAAACCTCTTCTTTAATTTGTGGGTGTCACATATTATTTCTCAGTGATAGCAAAGTAAGTAAGACAGTATCTACAACCAGGTCAAATGTTTTAAATGATATCGTATTCTTTTAAATGTTTTAAAGAGTAAAACATGTATTGAACTATGGGTTTCTGATTATTATACCTTTGGTATTATAAGGTATGATATATTTTAGGTAATGAATATTTCCTGTTAATATATTGTTATATTTTAGTTAATATTAAATTACTTAGTAAAAGAACCTGAGTATCAAGATTCTGATTTTTCCTAATGATAATACCCAATAGGATTTTTGGAAAACTCTGAAGAGTCCATATTTAAGAATCATTCTACCTAAAGTAATCAAGATGTGCCAAAATTTAACCAAGCAGCGTTCCAAGTAAAAATTACCCAGCGGTAATTGTTTTTGCTTGTGGTATTGGGGATCGAACCCAGGGTCTTCTCATTGAGCTAACTCCTCAGCCCCTTATATTTTTAATTTTTTGAGACAGCATGTCACTAACTCACTAATTCTCCATGTTGCAATCTTCCTGCCTCAGGCTCCTAGAGTGCTGGGATTAGAGGTATGTGCCACCACATCCAGCTCCCAATAGTAATTTTTTTTACATTCCTATAGCAGTTACTACTAGTAAACTGGGAGACAAATGGAAGGATTTCTTGGGTAATTGTATAATATATGAGGTAAGTAAAGACAGAAAAAGGGTTTCCAACTCTAACGTGGTAATCCAGAAGAATTCCAAGACTAATTTGTATTCTTATGTCTCAGTCATCTGATATGATGCTTGTTTCTAGAAATTACTTATCTTTACTATCCAAGAAAGAAGAGGTATTCATTGTCATAAGAGCACAAACATTTTAATGGTTAATATTATGATTATAGAGGAGGCAATTTCCATGCAATAAAGCCTCAAATTTCTTATTTTTGAGGTTTTTTTAAAAGTGGAAATAAAAAGGAAGGTTTTTGTTAGATGAGCCAAAGTTCCATAGCTCTCTCATAAGATACATATAGTATTTTTATTAGTAAATATTTGCAGTACCTAATAATTACATTCCCTGTGGTGAGCTGGTAAATATACCGTAGAGAAGCAGTAAATGACCAGAAAAGAACAGTTATTTTACTACATCTAAGAATATATAAGTAACCTCATCCCAATTTCTCTAAAAGTGTTCAGCTTGGACATAATAGTTACTAACGTGTGAAAAGAACTGATGACCATGCTGAAGTGTTGTCGCAGCAACTCAAGCATAGACTGTGCATAAGCCTAGTAGTTATTAGCGCTGAGATCTTAATCAGGAAAATGGGGAGGAATAAGCCATAGAGGAGGAGAACAAGGGGAAAGAGAAGAGGTGCAGCAGCCAAGGAAGTCAAAATACTTCAAACTGCATGACTAAGAAGACTGAAGATGTTAAAATAGGAGTAAATGCTATGATTCCCAGAGTATACTTAAAAATTAGAGAACAAAGCAATTACATCACAAAAACAGAACACATTCCAAATAACACATTAGTGACATATCGTACAGGACTACTCTCATGATGGAGAAATTTCCAAAGATGTGTTGGGCCTGCAACATTATTAGTAACAGAAACGCTTTGGTAATAATCTAAAGGCCCAACAGCAGAAGATTTCCTAAATAAACAATGGCATACACTTATACTTCAGGATATGAAAAAAATGAGATAAATATATATTTTTTGGTACAAACATAATCATCAAAATAATTTACTCAGTAAAAATAATATTCAAAATATTTGTAAGGTACAAGGTCATGTACTAAAATACTGAATGCACAGATCAAAATATATACATATATAATTGAAGGATTTTATATCCATGCACATAAATAATGAAAACTATGTGTTTAGCAGTCCCATTTCTCAAGAGATTTTACTTCTTAACTATACTATGTGTGTGTGTGTGCGCGCGCGTGCACGCGCGTGTGTGTGTATAAAGAATTAGTTATTGCTTTTCTATTGAATGGACTGTATAAAGAAACATCTGACTAAGAACCTTGCATAAACTATGTATTGTATTTTGATACTGTGAGGAATCTAATCAGAGAAAATATGTAAAAGACCTTTCATACAAGGTCCTTTATAATAAAGACAGGAATAAAGGAAGTAACCCAAAGAAAAGTTCAAAATAAAATAAAAACTCATTGGAAGAAGAAGTTGCTTCAGGATTTCCAGTTGCTGGTAGTGAGATATGGATTCAATGTAAATTGGAAAAGATGATAAAATACATGATGCCAAGAACATGAAATATTACATACAAATTGATAAATAGAAGAAATCAACATTAGAAAAATGTGAAATGATGAAACATAAAAAGTTATGGTATATATTTCTGTTAAATATTACCAGATACAAATATTATGAACTCTAATTAATGTGTCTTGTTGAAACAGAAAAGGAATAACAAACAAAAAAATGTGTTATAATGTGCACCAAAAATTAATGAGACTATCATGTTAAATAAACTAAATCAAGCTTAAATAATGCATGATTTCTCTTATATGTGGAACTCAGTATGTAAGTAAAGTGCAATACAAAAGATAACAGGAAAAATAGAGAAAGAAAAAATTATTATAATCCAGTATGAATAATACATCTAAAAGTGTACCTTGATTTACTATAATTGTCTTATGTATTTTATGTTTTGCCCTATTAATCTAGTATTAATCTGTATGTATGATAATTAACTTTATAAGGACTTATAAGATAAATAAGTGAATCTGATGCTGGCAAAAATGAGGAGTGGCAGGGAAGGGTGAAAAGAAGAATTGAGATGTGTTATGTACATATACATGTACCAATTCCTCATAAATGATTTTCTAAAAAGGAAAAAAAATGTAGAAAATTGAGGGAAAATTAAAGTAAAAAAGAGAAAGGAATGTGGGGCAAGTTGCAGAAATATCACAATGAAGTATAATTATGGAAAAGAAAGTCTGGGAATTTTTGGTTGTTATTGTATATAGAACCAGCTAAATTCTATCTTCTGGGTTGATTATCATATTGACATATGATATTGGCAAATCTCTCTCTCTCTCTCTCTCTCTCTCTGTCTTTCTTTCCCTCTCACTTTCTGTCTCAGCCATGCACGCGCGCACACACACACACACACACACACACACACACACGTATACGAACAGGTCTTCCTGGCTCACAGACACTTGGAAAACAGGAAACAAAACAAAACAAAACAAAACAAAACAAAAAGGAAAGAAAGATCCATACTGCTTACCCTATAATAAGAATGGTTAGATTTGAGCCCATAGCATGTCTATCAGTGATGGGGAACCTTTTAGAGCTTTCAATGATACAAACAGCCCGCTGTGGTACACATGCCATAAGTTGGTCACCACTGATATACATCATGCCTGTCAATTTTCAAATTACATTACCCAAACTAACTATAAATTACATATTTCTTAAAACATAATTTTATGATTTGAATATCTTAGAATTTTAGCTTGGGAACATTAAAAGGAACAGGGTGGTCAGTCAGGAAAACCTAATTACCATGAGGTGGTTATTCAAGTATTTCTTTCTGTTTATGGAACTATATCATTTAAAAATAGAGAGTGGTTAAGGCTTTTTGATCATTAAGTACAAAAGAAGAATGAGAAGGGAGTTTTTAATAGAATTAGTAACACTTGCAGCCTATCAGACTGCTCTCCTAGAGAAAATGCAATTTAGCAAAACTAATGTGGTTGGAAACTCAGGCCAGAATAACTACTTTCCTCAGATCCACCCAAGATTTATACAGTGGCCAGTTCAATTAGCATAATAGTTCAATGTTCATTGGGATGTGAGGTCTTTTGTTTGAGATGTTTCCTAATTAAAGCAACCTGTTTGAAGTGGGATCTAATTTTAACTTTTTAATGCCAAAATATGACTTGAAGGGTCTGTTTTCATTTCAAGAAATGTTGGCATTGCATTTCCAAGTTGAGTTAGCTGTCAGCAACTGTCTACAAGACTCATACTTAAGACTAGAAAATAGAGTGGCAGGATCTAAAGTAACTGGGTTAAAAAGCTGGTTCTCTGTTCAAGATATTTTGATCACTTGTTCTACCATCACTTTTCTATTTATATATGAAGTGCATGTACTAGTAGGAGTTCCCAAACTCACTGAAAAACATGGAAATCAAGAAATAGAGGTCAAGGATTTAGTAGGTTAATTGTTATTAAGTTTTTTTCTAATACATACATGAATCCCAAATGCAAACACGGCTTTTGTTGTTCTTATTGTTTAAAACTACTGGCATTAGGGGCTGGGGATTTAGCTCAGTGGTTAGAGTGCTTGCCTAGCAAGCGCAAGGCCCCAAGTTCAATCCCCGGCACCAAAAAAAAAAAAAAAAAAAAATTGGCATTAAGAGAATTTAGGTGATTTCAGAACAGTACTTTGAAGTGCATTTCTTTTGAAGCATAAAAAATTGTTATCCTTAGCTCTATTAATTTTAAGCTAGGATTGTTGCCTTATTTTTATAAATGAGAAAGATAAAGCTATTTAGCAACTCTCTAAACTAAAGTTAATAGTAAGTACAGGATGCATCCAAGATAAAAATAAACAAGCCCTCTCATTTTCTAGTCCACATTGAGTCACTTTCCTCCAGACGACCTTTAAAATCCTAGACATTTGACCATATTTATATGAATGAGGAAGCCTCAGTAAATAACTGTAATATATATGAGAAAACATGCTTTGAAAAATACAGCCTTTTTATGTACTCCAAACATATATTAATAATTTAAAAAAAATAAAAACATAAAATGGATGAAAGCAACAAAAAATAAATAAATTTAGCCTTTTTGAAAGAAGCACCACTATATTTAACATGTTACAATAGGTATAACAAGGTAAATCTTGTTTTTCAATCATGACTGGTGTGGTAGGAAGTTTCTTAGGTGACCCCAGTTATCCTGCATCTTCATATTCATGCTCTTTGGTAATTCCTTCACCTTGAGTGAGGGTAGAACCAAGTGATTTTTTCAAATGAACAGAACACATTAGAGAATTAATGGAATTTCACTTCTACTATATTAGGAGTTACCATATAGAGAAACCTATACAGTAAGGAAATAAGGCAGGCTACCAGCCAACATTCAGTGAGGACCTGAGGCCTAATGTAACAATCCGAGGGACAAGAAATCCTTACAACAACCCATGAGTGGGTTTGGTAGTAAACTTGACCTGTTGAGTCTTTCAGTGAAGCCTTTGCCCTAGACGAGACTGATAACCTGACTACCACCTTGTCAGAGACTTAAATTAGAGGCAGCCAGTTAGTCCAGCTACTTGACTCAAAAACTATGGGATAATAGATGTTTTGTCTTTTAAATTGTTAAATTTGTGGGAATTTATACTATAGAGATAGGTACCTAATTCAAAGGATCTCTTTCAGATTTTTCTCCAGCTTCACTTGAAGAGGAAAAGCTAGAGGCTGGAAGACTGAATAATGAGATATCTTGGTTTAGAGTTATCAACTGTTGAACATTTTTGTATTTGTTTTAGAGCAGTACGATTAAGTGCATATGCATATGCATCTTTTGGGTAAGTAGCAAGAATACACCCATAACTTCCAATGAAACAGATACACGAAACTGTAGAAATTTTTCTAGGTATTTTTTCTTCAAAAGATAACTGTAGATAACTGTTTCTTAGGCTGATTATTCAACAATAGTAATATCCAAAATAAACTGCCTTCACATAAATCATTATATAATTTTAGCTTCAAAGCCATCATGCAAAACATTCTTAATTCCATTTTACCAAACTAAGATCAAAGGAAACACATTATTTTCATGAAATCATACAACTAAATAGTGCATAGGCCATATGTCTAATTACAAGTGCTAAATTTCATAAGAACAGTATTACCTTATGAATTGCTTCTCCTATTGATATTGACAGTCACAGTAACTTTATGAACAATGTGAAAAATGTTTAACAAGCAAATATTAGAATGTACAATAAGTACTAAATAAAAATAAATTTGTTTTACTTAAATCTTAAAAAGTACTCCATTTTAAAAAAAACATGAAATATAAAAACATTTACAGTGTATATTTTATTCTTACAGCATCCTACTTCTTCTTTGTTCCCATTGTCTCCAAAATAACCATTTTCATTAGACTTTTGGTGTGCCCTTCCACTATTTTCTTGTACAAATACAGTAAATAGATACAAATATTCCAGATTTTGAATGCAAAAATTACGTATAACCACAATCCTATTTTTTTAACTTAATATTGCATGGAGAATTTTTCATTTTAGTACATAGAATCTTTCTTATGTCTTTTATAACTCTATAGAATTCAACTTAATGAGCATATTTTCACTTAACTAGCAACCTATTGATGTATTTTTCAGTTGTTTCCAATATTTTCTGATTACAAACCGGATGTGTTTTGATCATGTCACTTTGATCATGTCATTTCATGTAAAGGAAACCTGTATCATAAATTTATAGATTTGGGGGTTACCAAGCAAGTCAGTATAATCAGTTAACTTTTGCATGGATCTGAAAGGAAGTATGACCTACCAGAGGCATTTTTTAGTCTGCCTTTTTTCTAGACCTGACTTCCATTAATCTAGGAAAATACTTCTTTATTAAATCTACTTTAATGCATTCAAAGAATGTTCTAGGATCTGATGCTGAATAACTCATATGGCAATCAAGGGACATTTTACCTTATTTTGCTGCCTGGGCATATGGTCCTTGGGATGGAAATCCAGAATCGGGGCAGAATTTATACAGTTCTGTACTCTGACCAAATACGATCACTGAATACAACTTTAATAGAAACCTGTTTTGTGAATTTTTCTTAAGAGTGAAATGAGCTTCTGCTCAGAAACAGAGAGAATCATTAGTCACATGTATCTCTGTTGCCTGTCAGTGTGCTCACTGACACTCACGGGTTATTTCAGTTCCAGAGATATATGAGGGTATGTGGTTGTAACATAAGAAATAATCTGTCTTCTCATCCACTGTCAGTTGACTATTCTTACTGAAATTCTCAAAATTCTTCTCATCATAATTCAGTCAAACCTAGGATTTCCATTGTGATGGACTCACCAATGCCACTCTGCCTTATTCTTTCCAGTTATCCTGGGAACTGGACAGAATAACAACTTTGTCACCAAAGAATCTCTAAGTCCATTGCTCTTTCAAGGATGTGCAGGGAGTGAATCAGGTTCACTGCATCATTTTTAGAAAGTAATATATTCCTTAGCTTCCCTGAAATTAACAATGAAATGTATATATTTAGGGAGGGCTTGCATAATCCATCCAATTAATAGGAAATTTCAATAGTATATTTGAAAATAATCAGAAGGTAACACTTCCAGACCTTGAGTAGATATGATTTACTTTATCCCTGCTATATTTCTCAAAGGAAAATATGACAGTTTAATATTTATATTTATACAATTCATAAATGACAGAGTAGAGTCAAGCATAAAACTAAGGTTTTCCCCTTGGAGACCAGTGCTATGAGTCAGTTGCCAACTTTCAACGTGATGGAAGAGTGTTGATCGGCCTAGGGATAAGATCCAATCACAAGGAATTCTGTCTTATCTGGATTCAATTTTGAAAATTTTGGCGATTCCCCACAGTAAGTCAGTCAGCCAAATAAACAGATCCACTGTAAAGAACTTGTATAAGATTTCTTGAAGCAGAGCAAATTATCTGCATGTCATCTACGTGTATGTGGCTGAGCAGAGTGTGTCTTCCAGAGCTGCGTGCATGTTAATGTACAAATCTCTAAGGGATTCAGATCTAAGCCTTAAGGGACACTATTATGCAAGGGACATAATCTGTTGACAAGTCCTATCTAAAAGAAACTGGAATTAAGTAAGAAACAAAACCAACAAACAATGCCAGATATATCTTTGTAGGGTAGAAATGAATTTTAATAAATTTACAGTTGGTAGGCAGCAGCTGCCCAGCCAAAAGACATAGAAGCAGCAATTCTATAAAGAGCCGGAGAGTGTCAGCTAGACAGCCAGAGCATTTCTAACTCTAAGAAGTGCAATTTATGTGCTATGAAAGGACAAAAAATCCTGACTGAAATTCATTCTAGATCTGATGACAGTTAAGATATTCCTGGGGCTGATCAACAGTGACTTTCTTCCACTGCTCTTAGCTAAATTAAAAAATAAAATGATATAAGTTAGTCATTTTGTCCTTTGTGAACAGGATTTTGTCTTTTTTAAAGAAGAGTTGCAATTGCAGATTCTAAACATGATGGCAATTTAGCAGAAGTCAGAGATTAACTATGAGGGTTAAACTAAACCAAGAATACTGAGAGCAGCCTTTTGCCAGTGAGGAAGGCCAAGGATTAGGGACTGGAAGTGGTTGGCTAAAGCTTCAGGATAATATCATTTAAATCCTCAACAGAAAGCAAATTAAACTGCAAGAAATCTTGATTGCAAGATTTATATGGACTAAAGGATACAAAGTAAATTCAAAACTTCTAAGAATTCCTATGTGTTGAGAATCAAAAAATCCTATCAGAGTAAATATTGAAATCTCGTAGAATAAGCAATTTCAGAGTCTTCAGGGTGACAGATCCAAAACTAATTGAAAGAATTCCAGAAAAGAGGATCAGACAGTCTTAGGAGGCAGAGAGACAAGTGAAATTGCAGAGGACAGATATTTAAGGGGACAACATCACATTGAACCATATACTATGCATTATTCTTTCTTAAAATTTATAGCACACTTTGCATTCAGATGAAAACAAGTATTAATCGCCTGTATTTTTTTGCATCAGGTCTAAAATAGGATCATTTACTATTCTATATTTTTCACCTATACTTTTTCAGAAAAAACACATTAGCTAGTGTAACTGCCTTTGCTTTTTTATTCCCACACAGGATGTCTAGTATTACATATCTCTACCTCTCTACCATCCAACCTTTTCTGGTAGCTCAGTACAAGCGCACTACAAAATATCATAAGTATTGCAAATAATGGTCATTATTTTAAAGGCATAGAATTAGATTGACAGAAGACTGGATTTTCTTTTTAAATGGGTGTCGAGTACATAGGATCTAATCATCGCCATCTGACATTTGTAGGTAGGATATATTTGGTGACCAAAATACTTGACAGATTTTCTTTTAAGTGTGAAATAAAAGCCTGGTGCTCAAAAGAGCCACGAGGACTAATGGAAATCTGACTGATTTTTTTTTAGAGTGGAACAAAAGAGATCTGTGAAGCTGTCACCTTTACCAGCACTTCAAGGGACACAGAAAAACCAGAACACTCTTAGGACAAGTTTCAGGACAAGCTCAACATATCACCTCAGGTTATCTGAATTTCAGTCAATGTTGAAAGTCCCCTGTAAGGAAGGGTCGAATGTGCCATTGCCATCCTATGTGGGATTTGAGACAGTTTCAGCTAGCAGGACTTGGCAAAGTATATGCTCGGCTCCAGCTAATTAGTCTACAGTAATCAGAATATGTGTATCCATTCTGTGGCATTCATAGAAAAGGTATAGAAATGGAGATTTCAAAATACAAATTGTTTGAAGATACTGTTGCCTTGATCTACTCAATTTCATAAAAAGGCAGACACTTAAGAAGGCCAGCAAAATGCATGGGAAGGGTATGTGTGATGCTAGCCAAAAGACTGTAGAATGACCTCATGCACTTCTCTAATTGGGACTCTTCTCTGAAACTATGCAACTTAATCCAGGGCAAACTAACGTAGAACTATGAGTGCACCAATGATCCTTTATGAAGTTATTGGGTGAAAAGAAATGTGGGTTTTGGTGGCATTTAAATTTCAAGTGAAAGCTGCTCACAAGAGGCTGATTTATTATATATGATTTGTAAAAATTGCCAAATGGAGCAAAATATTTGAGCACGTTTATATACAAATGCACAGGAACAATAACACTTGGATATAGTGCATTTGAGATACACAGAAAAAAATTAAAACCAGCAATTCCTTTCACTCAATGAAAGAAAGCAAGATAAAGTAAGAGAAATTGTGGGCAACTGGCACCTGCCCCCCCCCACACACACACTCACTGCCACCCACATTTCCTAGTGATAGGAAGAGAACCCATCATCCCCTAGTAAATCTCTTTCATATTTAAGTGTCGAACACAGAGTGAGCCCAAGTCCGGGCAAGGGTTAAAAAGCAACCACAGGTACTTGCCAAGGTAGCATCAGGCCCAACCAATCCAATAGGGGAAGTAAAAAGCATTAGCTGCATATTCTAAGGATATCATGGTCTAAAACCATGTTTTCCAGGACCTTATTAGACACTCCCGTCATAATGGCATAATGGAAAGAACATGGTCAGAGTTTGTTTTGAGAAAATTAAAAACCAAACTCTACAGGGCCGTTTTTATACAATATTTATTGTTGATGAAGTCTCTGTTTTATTTTCCTTGTATTCTGTAGGGTTGTGTTTTCCTAATAAGAGTTCTCCAAGCCCCTGGGGTATTTTTGTTGATTAGGGTGACATCTACTGGTGGAAATAGAGATCTTCCCAAGTAGTCTTGCAAGAATCATGCCAAAGTTTGATTTGGACATAAGGAAAGCCCTTTTCCCTCCCCTATTTCACTCCTCAGCTAATAAAATGCATAATACCACATTAGAGGAGATGCATATGATTTCTTTATAAAGAACACAAAATTGGCTAATTTTGCACCATTCCTCCTTGTGATTATAATCTTTGCCATAAGAATAGCTACATTCTGAGAAATGTTCTGTCTTCAGTTCCGTCATTGTCATATGAATGAGCTATCATTCAATTCTAATGCCTAAGATGTTTTATTCTTACTTCCATGACATTCGTATTACAGTGACAAAGGCTAAAGCAGGAAAGGAAATGATACAAATTTGTATCATTTTTAAATTATCATTTTGTGCTTCTTTCATGATTTCTTTCCCCTTAAAAAAATAAAGACCGAAGGAAGGAAAAGAAAAGGAAAATACTGAATTTATGAAACCAAACCTCTGTTGTGCACCTTTTTTAGTGGTTCACCTTCACATTTAACACATTGGGATAAATTGCTACCTGAAGACATCAAAGCCAAGGAAGCAAGTCAGAATCATTTCCACTCACAAGTCTTTAGCAGGAACAAGGCTTTGTTAAAGTTAAGGTGCGATGTAGGATCTGAGTGATGTCCTACTGCAGAGTGAATTACTGAATACAGCATATCTTGTAGCAGACACAGTGTTAAAACCGTGTCTCTTATTTTAACTATGTCTGTATCAAACACAATGTTAAAGCTATGAGTGTCTCTTATTTTAAGTATTTCTGTTCCATTATTTTTCAGTCTTCTCCAATATATAATTTTTAAATCATTAAAATTTCATATGTTTAATTATATTGTCTTTTTTCCTTTTATCTTTCCCAAGCATTTTTTGTAGCTCCTGTAAACTGGGATGAGTAGATAGATAACCTGCAAAGTCTTAAAATACAACTTTTTTTTAATGAAACATGGTTTAAAAGAATAAATTTAATATAACATTAAAGATAAGTGATACATGTATGTTGAATATATACCGCACCCCCTGAGTTAATTTAAATGTTTTATAAATAGGGACTTTTTCTTTTACAGAGTCTATAAAACTTCTTAAATGTTTTATTTCACGGTATTATATTTCCATAGGTACTTGCATTTTCATGTGGCTATGGTCTGGAATATAAGTTTCTGTAAATTTTTCTACTTCTTCCTTTTAATACAGAAAATAACTAGATGAATTAAAATGTAAATAAAGCAGTCTTTCTTAAAAGTATAAAATCTAAATATACATCCATTTTTTAAGAAAATAAATAATATCTAAGATAAGAGATATGCTACTTTAGAATTGATTTACAAAAACAAAAATGGATACACAAAGGATTTACTCACCAAATCTCTTCTTTAATACTTCTCTTGTTAACAACTATACCATGTGCCAAAAAAGCAATATTTCCTAAAGCATATTTAAAAATTGAAATTTCTCTTTATAGTATTTCAATAAGAGGATGCTCCCTATTTTTCTCACATGATTAATATTGTTCGTAGCTTGAAGATTTTCTATCTTTAATAATCAAATGAAGAGTAAGAAATTAATTGAAAAAGTTATTTTGATTTCCTATAAAAATGTTCTTAGATGCTGAACTATGACACAGAAGTGTGAAACCATGATGGATACAAAAATATTCACTAGGATAATAATAAACCAGCATAGAACATGTATGTCAACATTTAAAACCATAAAGCAAATAGACATATTGTACTGCATCTTTACTCTTGGCACACAGTGTGGGCAAATGAAGTGCTGCTTGTATAACTTTCTAAAGTTGTGTTTTTCCATCTCAATTCATTTTTTTGGACAAGATAAAAATCTTTATTTACAAATATTCTCTTCCTTCTCTATCTCAATTCATTTTGTTTCTGGAAAACATAACACGCAGTAGGGAATGATGTGGGTTTTGTAGTATAAATATTAGCAGGTTAATTATCATAATATATCAAAAGAAACATTCCTTTTTTAGTATTGCATTTTGGTGACTTTTCAATGCCTTTTATTACAAAACTATGATTATAAGATAACTGTCGTTCAGTGATCAAACATATTACTCAATGGCTGTCAAAGGTTTTTAGTTAGCCAGATGTAAAGCAGTGTTAAAATAATAAGGTTAAGAACATTTAGATATATTTAGAATGATGATGGCAAATTTTAAGTGTGTTATTATACATTTTCTCAACAAAGAAACTTCTTCCATTCTGCTTTTTGCATCATCTATAAAGACATTTTATTATTATTTTTTCCTGGGGGATCAGACAATAGCATTATATAAAAACTAGAGACTTAACTTTTAAAGCTGTAAGTTCTCTTTTTATTCCAGAAGTTGTAAAATTTAATATCAATATGTGGCACTTGTAAATAATATTCATTTGGTTAGAGTACACTCTTTAATAGAACGATGATTTTTTTTTTATTTTTAAAACTATATGTTGTTTAGGATACATGCTTTCTTTTAACATTACTAAATATCCATCATCCACAGTCTTTTTCTAAGGTGTGTGTGTATTCTGATGTCAACATAGACTGCTTTCAGTCTCAGAAAAAAGGTAAATAGATGAGTAGATAAATATATACAGACAGATATAAGCATTTAATGATATCTAGACATTTTCAAATTGTACTAAAAACATCCTACTAGTTTCAACTTTCTGCAACTAATTAAATTTTTTTTTAAAGCAGAAATACATATAAAGTCCTCACAGGACTTTCGTTCTCTGGAGGCAGTAAGAGGAAATCTTTCTATTTGTGTGTGCCAACAGTTACCCATTTATTTACTTATTTATTTATTTATGCAAAATAATTTACTTGAACATAAAAACAAAAGCAAGCTATACTCAAAGCAGTGTTCGCTAAAATAATAGAAATGGTGCTTTTTGACACAGTGTATCATAGGAAAATGGAAAATCCACCTCCTTTGAGCACTGATCACAATCCAAATCCCTAAAAAATATTTCTATTGTAGTATTACAATATTAGTATCCATAATTCTTCAAATATTTGCATAACATTTTGACCATATGGTATTTTCAATCTTGTTAATCCTGAATATAAAAATGTTCATTGGTAAAATCAGGGGAAACATTCTGCTATGCAGTTGACATAGCACACCAGACAAAATGCATGACTGGCTAATGAAGGTAGGCTAAATGTAGCATTTTAATTTGCAGGAGCAAAGACAGACAATATTGCTGCACCTTTTTCATTAGGAACAGTTGCCTAGGTAATACCTTTCTGACAGGCAAATGTAGCATCATATGCCGGAATAAGCCTGAGAAGCTGTGATGAGAGAGATCAGCATTATAATTTCCCCTCATCCATCCTGGGAAATTCAGAGTACCCACCAATAAAGGGGAAAGTGTTCTGGTACGCATGCACGAGACATGTGGATTGGGTTAAGATTTCTCTGAATCAAACAGACAAAAGCAAAAATCTGTAAATCAGTTCCATCAAAGAATTCAGTTTCTGAACTTTGTCACCAACATCATTTCTTTCTTCGGATGAAAGCGTTAAGTCTCTTAAGGTAGCTGTAGAAAGACTAACAGCCAGCACATATTAAAATCTTAAAACAAGAAAATTGTGGATTTTGTAAAAAACAGAATACTTCTAATGCATCCATTGCCTTATCAGATAAAAACAATATGATGAAAAATGAATACTCTCACTCTCTTTTCAGTGAAATGATACTTGGCATTATTTTATTATTGTATTGTCACTATGACTTAGTAACTGGATTATAAGATATGTATAAAATGGGAAAAAATTGAAAAATTGGGACATAATGTATATGACACATGATTGGAGTTAAAGAAGGAATTAAAAAGATAAAATAAGGAAAAGCTGAGAAGATACCAAAGAGTAAGAAATATATATACATACAAGAAGAGTCATGACCAAAAAGTGTCAGAGAAAGCAACAGAGGAATAAGAGACGAAGTAAAAAATTTATTCAAGTCAGAAAAGGCCCAAGTGAAGAAAGACAAGAACTAAGAAGTATATATTTAAAACCTTGAGAGCAGGCATATTAAGCAGACTGCTAGAGGAAAAGAGACAAGGAAGAGCCCAGAGTGGCATGGGCCTGGGGGATGCCTAGAGAAAAAAAGAAACAAGAAAGTAGAAAAATAGGGGGGGAACATGGAGAGAGACACATAGAAAAGACAGACTGAGAACTGAAGGCTGGGAGATGGTTAAGAATAAATGAGAGACAGAAACAAAGCAAAAGTTAAGGAGAAAAAAAATCCACCAAGTGCATTCATTTTCCCTTATTAAAGAAAAGAGCTCATTTGTATGTGTGTGTGGCTTGTGACATAGAGGCAAAAGTTCTGGTTTCTGTAAAACTAATTGGAAGTCTGTTCTGAGTTCAGATTTGGAAATACTAAAAATATGAGCCTTCTAGGGTTTTACTACATCATTTTTATATAGTTCAATTGAAATATTTACAGCTGGCTTTGTAAAGGTACTTAAAATGGTGATTTTCAATTAAACACTTTAGAAAAATATAATTTAGAGGGAAATATGACTGGTATTTTGATTGTGGATTCATTTGATTGCATTCCATAAAGAAATGGTCCTTTCAAATGCTACAAAAACATTTCCAGAATAACAGATTTTAAGGAGGTATCAGTAAATAACTAAGTCTTATATTTGCATTTTGGTTTTCAAAAGCCCCTCCAAAGGACTGAACAAACCAAAAGTATACTTTGTTAATAATTTTCCATTTAAAATTGAAGTAAAAGTCAAAGAATTTCAATATATACTGAATGTATATTATGTTTCATACAATATAAGAGTAGGTGTCTGTCACACAGACTCATTATACATCACTGTTACTTCTTTACTTTTTGGAAAAAGTTTGAAAGTTACTGTTTTTCCATGTAACTATTCAAACCTACTTTTTGTGATGGAGATTAAAGTTTCCTTTTTGAAATTATGAAATACATACTTGAAGGAGGAAGATTTGCGCAATTCAGTTATATCCTTATGTAGAAATATAAGTGAAATAATAAGTTGGGTGTATTTGCAGCTGAAGCAAAAAGTAGTGGCAGATAAATAATATTTAGTCCAGAATAATATATATATGTCACATATATGAAATTAAACACATTTAACACCTGGTTCAGACTTTTCATCATACATTGTCCAAATTATTACTACAATCTTTCAATCATTCCTCATTCACTAATTTCTCTGACCTCATCTTTCACTCTAAACTGTACAAACATTCTAAGAGCTTCAGTAATGAATCCATGACCTAAAATCCTTTTTTAGTTTACTATCTTCCTTAGATAATTATGAGCCACTTATTTGTTTACTTACTTATTCTGTCAGTGAAGTTGAATCTCTTTCTGGACTGATTTTTCTTTCAATGTCATGTGCCACGAAACATCAGCCTCAATGCCCAGGCCATGTTCTGCTGACCTGCATCTCTTCATACCTTGTCCCCCTGCTTCTTCCCCTGCCTACCTTGTTCCTACCCTTACCTCACTTCACCCCACAATTCTCATTTGCTGGCCACTTGCACACTAGTCAGCATTCGATTCAAACCTTCTTAGATTCCCAGAGGCAGGTCACTTCTTGGAGATCTCAAGACATAAAGTATTTACTGCATAGATTTTAGCCTTTTATATATCTATCCTCCATCTGCATGAGAGTCTACATGAGCATGACTATGTATTCACTTTCTTAATAATTTCCATGTGTAGAGGATTGCCTCCTAGAGCATAGTTGGCCCACAATTAATTGAATATAAGGTAGATGTTCAATTAATATATTGAATTGATTAATAATGAACTGAAATAGAAAACATGCAATGACAGTCTTTCTTCCAGTAAGCCAATTAAGGGAGTAGAGGGTAGGAAAAGAACAGTGTTCAGTGAAATTAACATTAAACATAATAGACTATTCTCCTGACCATAAATTCACAGATTATTTGAAAAATGTTTCTAATCTAAGTCTCTCACAGGTATCCAATGGCCTTAATGAGATAAGTGATCAACCATCTTTCCCTTTAACAAACCAGATATCTTTTAGAACATTGTCTTCAGTGACTGATGCCTCAAAGACATGGAAAAACTAATGTCCCATCAGATCCAAGTAGCCTGTGTCTCATGGGGGGAATGCTTTACTAGAGGATTTAAGGAAAATTTAAAGGATTTTGGTAAGTTTAGCCACAAGAAGAGAAGCCTCTTAAAATACAGCAATAATTTATATACCGATATATGTCTTCACAGAGCAAAACTAGGATAAATGAATGAATACAAAACATAACTTCCACTCAGTGATATTCCAGGAATTTTACCGACTTGCTATCATTTAATCTTCAAACTGCCCTGAAAGCAAATTAGTATCTTCTTCAGAGGAAAATAAGGTTTGATGAGATTATCTTAAAAGGAAGTATTCACTGGGTTATGTTATCTGCTATCGGGAATTTTGAATTGAAAGCAGTGGAGTATCTATTATGGGAAAATGAATGGCTGCTTGGTCACAAACAGGAAGAAAAACCAGCTGCTTCTTTTAGAAATATTTTAATATAAGCAGGACTGTTCATCAGCTATGGCTATGCCACAACCAATGTCTGAAATACAAACGAAAAGACATTAAAAACATTCAAATATTCTAAATGAAATATTAAAATGGAGTATACTTATTAGAGTCTTAAATGTTGAAAGCAAGACTGCAACACACAAACACACAGACACACTCAAACAAAGGGGTGGAAGGGGTCAGAGATACGAAAGTTGGCTGAGTATAGAGGACTGATCTAATTGTTCACTGCTATGTGAGAACCTAGGAGACTTCTTACATATTTTAGGTATTCAATCAGTATTTTTAAATGGATATTGAAAAAAAGAAAAGGCTAGACAACAACTTGTTAAACAGAGATTTTTTTTAAAAAATCAAATACCATGAAAAAGCTGAAAACATTACTTAAACACCTAAAAATATTTAGGCATGCGGTCCTTTCACTTGAAAGATAGAATTTATTAATATAGTGAATGATTAAACCTGAAGAATACATAGCTGCAAAATTATAATGTTCATGTGTATATATGTATCTCAAACTGGCTTAGGAAAGTCTATCAAGAATGAAGATACAGAATAAATTAAAAAAAAACACTAATAAAGGGCATGATTCTTTATATGAACATTTCAAAAACATGCTGAAAGGGAGAACAAAGGCTATGATCTTTCAGGCTATCAAAATAAATAAAGAGCAAAATAAATTACAGTAGAGAGATCTTTTTCAAATGGGAATGGGATCAAGTGGTGAAAGGGAGAGAGAGGAGAGGTAAAAGAAATAAAAAAGAATCAAGATATGTTATATACATGCACTAACTCCCCACAAGGAATGTAATTATTATGTAATGCAAACATGTACTAATAAAAAAACTGAAAAGCAAAAAATTACACACAAAAATAGTTTCTTAATACATGGAAATCGAGTTTGAAAAACTATACAAATTCACTGAACTGGAAGTAAAACTCTTAGTAAAATTCAAAATCATTAAATTTGGTACCAGACTGACCAGAACTACTCCCTCTCCCTGATTTCATGGTACGCATGTTAAATAAAATAAAGGAGGAATGATGAAATCAGAAGAAACTCATTGGATTCATTAATAATTTATTGGTAATATTTTACATCACTAGAAACAATAGTCTATAAGGAGTATTTTAACTTTATAGGATATAAAGAGCTTTGCAATCAAAAGTTCATAGACAGAAACGCAAATAGAGATTACATGAGTTTATAGTGGAGAACATCATTGCCAGTCATCAGCTTCTGATCCTTCGTCCTATGTAGAAACTTATTCTTTTGCAGTATAAATGAATAGAAATTTTCAAACACATTCAGGTACAGAAAGACTGCTACTAGTGATGCATGCTTGGTACATGCTTTGTATAAACAAGGAAACATTTTACAAGTATAACATAATTCAAGGTTCATTTTGGAACTACATAAATTTGCCACAATTTGAATTACAGCTTGGGTAGTTTCTGCTGTCAGCATATAAGAATAAGAGCACTGTACACATTAGCATCACCACCAACTTATTGCAAGGGAATAGATCTGGCCCCTTGGAGGAAACAACAGTTGAGCACTAAAATCAGGTAGGGAACAGCTCCTATTTCTAAAACTATAGTCACTGTCTACTAAAACCTTCACTACAATTATATTTAAGCACTAATACAAAAAAATCTTGAATAAAATAAAAAACATAAAACTTTAATCTATAGCCATTTATATCAAATTTATCCAAACTACTTCTATCAGTAGCAAGCAGAAAACTAGAAGAACAGGTTCCTATTAATTTCTAACTATGTTTGAGATAATATGAGTCTCCTGGGGGTTAAAAAAAAAAAAAAGCATTTCAAGTGAAATTATTTTGACCTAAATTATTTAAGCAGAAACAGACATGAAATACTTTAAAATAAGTGGAAAGGAATTCAAAATGGCACCTCAAAGATAAGTACTGAAATTGCATGTGTCTCCTACAATAGTTAACCCCTCCAGGCTATATCTGCATTACATTAAAATCTAATAAGCCTTTACTTTTCTTACTTCTTTGTCTGATTTAACATTTGTTTATTAAAACTTGAGAGAATAGTTGGACAAGAGCCCTTTCACCCATTTACTAATAAAGAACACTTACTTTGAAATATCTAATTAATTATCTGTCCTACCCAAACACAAACATGCATATTATAGGAGAAATTCGATATTATACAAGCTTACACAATCAAAAGATTTTCAGATGTTTGTGGAAGATAAAACTATAGGACTCCAGTCAAAGTGCCCTGAAAAATGTGCCCCAACATTAGTACAAATGGAAAATGAGGAATCATTTGTGAGACTAATTGTACAATACAGCAATTACCCTTTTTCTAGTTCTGTGACAAACTCACAGTGTAACACTGCCCTCTCCTTTACTGGAACCAAACTATTCTCATTCATTTGTTTACTCTTATTCTCAGGCTTATGAGTAGAGACTGGAGATTACATGAGATTGAATAATTAAATTTATACATTAAAATAACCTTAAGAGTTTTCTTGACTGTCAAAATTTCCTGTATTTTCTTAATCCAGAAAGAGAAAAGTGTAATATATTAGGTGGATTAAAATAATGCTATTTTAAGAGCAGAAGGCATTTTCAACACCTAGAAATCTGCTGTGCAAGCTTCACTCCATAAGAGTAGGCAAAGAGAGAATATTTTATATTTTAGTGACTATTGATATTACATGCTTCAAAGTAATTCCATGTGTAATTATTCCTTTTCATCCAAAGCCTAATGGATTCTCTCAGAATAACCTATAATTAGAAATAGTTTGAGATGTGGACAAAACTCCTTCTGCTTTCCTGATCCTAATATTAGTCATACCAGAAACCTACAATGTCATAAATCAACCTTCCTCTACTTCAATCCATTTCACCCCAGACTTAGTGTTTTCCCTTGAATTAAAAAAATGAATTCAGAAAGTTCTGATAAACACAAATAATTAGCTACAATATCCATCACTAACTGTCCCTTAGTCACAGAGCTCTATTTGAATCCATTCCAAAGTCTCACATTCCTATATCATATGAAGAAAATAATTCGCTTATCTATAACTTTTTAACTGGCAAAAATTAGGTATAGTTAATGCCCCATATGTTTTGAAATATGAACATGTTGTGAGATGGCTAAATAGAGCTAAAATACATGTGTTACTTCATATATTTATCATTTCTTTGTGATGAAAAAACTTAAAATCTATTCTTAGTGATTTTTTACAAATACAATACATTGTTATTAACTATAATCACTAATGCAATGCAACAGGTCACTGGAATTCATTCCTCCTATCTAATTGAAATTTATATTCTTTGATCAACATCTCTCCCTAATCACCATAGCTCCTGGTGATCACAAGTCTATTATCTCTTTCCACGAGTTCAACATGTTTAGATTCCGTATATAAAAAGAGGTCATATGGCGTTTGTCTTTGGGTGTCTGTCTTGTGTCACTTAACATCTCTTCCAGGTTCATCTTAGTCGGTTCATATTATTACAATTCATAGTAGTTTTTTTCTTTAAAGATAAATAATATTCCACTGCATATGTACATCTTGTGTTCTTTACCATGTTTATGGACACTTTGATTCCATATCTTGGCTATTGTGAATAATAGTGCAGTAAATATGAAAGAGCAGATGTACCTTTGATGCACTGAAATGCTGATTTCATTTTCTTTGGATATATACCCAGTAGTGGGGTTCAATGGCAATATTGCTTTTAATTTTTGAGAACACTTTGACCTATCAACAATGTACAAGGGTATTCTTTTCTCCAAATCCGTGGAGGAATTTAAAAATATCCATCCAACCGGTTGATTTTATACTACTACACATTATTCTGCTCTGTATGTTGTTTTTACTCACTCATTTAACATATGTTTATTATCTATTGTAAAAGGTGCCAAAAATAGAAAAATGTGCAGCTCAGATTCCAGTCCAGAAGAGTTTATGGGATAGAGTTAGGTAATGATATCACTAACCACAAGTGTCTATCTGAATTTAAATCATTTATAGTTAAATAACATGAAAATTCAGCTCCTCTGTTGTGCGAGTCACATTTCAACTGCTGCAGGTTATGAAACTGCATTAGTGCAGATTAGAAAATATTTTCATCACCATATAAAGGTTTATTGGGAAACTCGGGTCTAGAGAAGGAAATAATTATGCAAATAAACAACTAAAATGTACCCTTACAAATGTTCTTCTACAGATATGCTCTAAGTGTTAGGGGAGATAATGCAGATTCCAAACAGTTCACTTTGTGGTCTCTCTCTAAAAGCAGCCGAGCAGTACTAAATACAGAAATTCCCATATCCTAATGTAACACCATGCTTTAAATTTACTATGCACATTTGAAGAAGGATTGCCAATCTACCACAAAGAACCCCGGGCTAATGTCAGAAATTATAAGAGGTGAGGATAATTTTTATAAAGCTTAGATCACCTCATCAAGATGTGTGTGAGGTACATGGAAATAGAATCTTGAATTTTTTTTTTAAAATCTAACAATCTGATTACTCAAAAGTTCTATATGATGGGTGACTAAAAATTAATGACTAGGATGAAAATTTGGAACTAGTAGTATGGTAGTAGATAGAACATGGCATTTTGGCTAAATGGGTGTAAATTTCAGTCCAAATCTGAGCATTGATTAGATATATATTTCATTTCTCCCAATAGCAAGTCTAGATAATTTCACTTTCTCTTCTTGGCTCTATCACATCAGTTCTGGCTTAGCTGTCACATACTCAAGTCAAACAAATGACAAATAAATGAAGTGGGGCCTACATAAGATACATGGAGGTGCAGACATGATCATTATGAGCTGCAAGTGACACTGGAATACAGTGCTCAGGGGCTAGGCTTGGCAACCTTAGCAACTTGGAGAGAGTATATTCTTTTTTTTAAATTAGTACACATTTGCAATACATAATATTTATATTCCTGATCACTGCTTTGTGAGGAAAGAAGGCTTGTGTGGTCAGAATTTCTGAATTGGGGGGTGTTAACATGAAATGTGCAAAGCTGTATTTGAGGGAAACCAAAGTATTCCTGAAAGACATTCTACAAGTGAGTTTTTAAAGAAGTATCAAATCTGTGAGAAGAGAATGAAGTCTCAGTCTTCCAATAGGCAGGTTTACAACTAGAATTTCAGATTATTGTTTAAAGGCAGTGTTGGAGCTAAACTTTGCTAAAAACAAGATAAGGAACAAGTAATTTAAATGCCAAGATTCCCTTATAAAATTCACCAAATTTCCAATCTAGAAATTTTTGAATGTCATTGAAGCAGGGCTGGTGATCTTCAGGTAAACATGTGCAGATTTTGCTTGGTCTTTCTCTTGGAAAAAGACTGGACAGGAGGCAAACCAGGGCCACAGTGCTCTGGAAGGGAGACTCCCACGGAGCTGTCAGTGCAGCTCTCGGCAGTGTCAGACAGTGGCAGAGGCCTTTGTAATCCCAGGCTCACAGTTGCCTCAACATTAAAGGCACATTTTGTATGTAGTAATGCTCTCAGTGGTCCTTTTGCTAGAAATAACTCTATATACAAATACCTCTTATTTAAACAGATTTTTTTCCCTTAATAATATTTAACGTTTATTTTTAAGGATGCTTAATAAGTATAAGAATCATATTAACCTGGAATTTAATACATGTAACTAACCTTTTCAGGAAATGTAGAGGACTTCAGTTAAACAATTAGATTAAAATTGAGAATCCAAAAGATGTGTTAAATTTTAAAATTCCACAAGGAGTAATCTTAGTATTCTCCCAAATGTTTATTACAAGGCAGATTGTAGTATTTAACATTATAAAAGGCATTATATTTTACCATGCTATTTAACATTTTAGTTGATTTATTTTCCTGTTGTTTGCATATAAGACCAATACAGCATTTTGAGCTTTAAAAAATTATATTTTTATCTTCTGTTGCTATTACTTGTCTCCTATTGCTAATATTTATCGTTTTTATAGTTATGATTTCCTTAATAAAAAGGACCATATTTTGTTGATGCCATAGCTATCTCCCCCCCTCAGGAAACACACATATAAAAAGGGAGAGGTTAAAATGATTTAATTTTCTCAGAATCCCAGGAAAGATAACTTTATGTTTTTTTTTATATTTCTTACAGGGCGGTGTTATAGAAGCAAAGATAACTGAATTTCGACTAGTTACTTTACATGCATAATAGGCACAGGGCCTTATACACAGACACCCACCCACTGAATTCTAATGAGAAAGCTTGGTCACGTCTCTTAGGCATGCAAGAGTACAAATGCACTAGTCCAGTGATGAGTATGTGATGGTCACAAGTTAGATTTGTTCACTAGTCTATCGAGTAAAGTGAGCGAAGAAGAATGTGAAGAGAGAGAGAGAAGGGAGGGAGTTCCCTGAGCTAATTTTCTGGCCATCAGTCAGCTTATTATTCCCTCTAAAAGAGATTGAAAGAGAAAGTGAGAGTGAGAGTTATTATAATACATATAAAGTAGCTTTAGCCAAGGGAAATTACACTTGGAAGATCACAGGGAGAATCAGAGGAATGGTGGCAGAGTGAGCTGAAAGATGCAGAGTCAGAATTGTGAAAGGTAGAAGAGACATCATCCTGTCGATAACCACAATAAGTATATTATATGGCATATTAAAATATGCAAATTTTTAAACAATAGTTTGATTTATATTTCAATTTTGGTTTCACATTGCAAATAATTATGAATATGTGTGTTTTAAAGTGTGCATTTGTATCTATTTAGTGTCACTAGAATAAACATATCCATGCATTTTAAGGGAAAAGTCTTCCATTTTTGTACTGATGTGAAGGAGCAGAGAATCTCTATTACTGGACTACTTTACTATGTATCTTCATCTGCCAGTGCTGCATACTGGGTCTATAATGCACGTACATAAGAGTGAATTATAATCATTGTTTTCATTCTCTATATTGATTGCTTACAGAACAGGTAACATCTATGAACAGAAGCACAAACAATTTCCTGTCAATGTGAGTATCTTGTTCATCAAATCTTTAGGGCTAGCTTTCTTCTCAGCAAGAATAGCTCACAGAATTCCTCATTAAATTAGAAATTGCAAATCAAATAAAATATTCACTAAATAGGTGGGACTTCATTGATATTGACTGAGGAAGAAATAATTTGTAGAAGTTCATAAAAACCAATTGTCTGTATACAAAAACAGAATGTGAGTAAAAAAATCCATACACAAAGAAAAAATATCTGAAAAAATAATGACTTACTTAAGGCCTACTTCAACTTAAGGCCTACTTCAACACATCTATTACTTTTCCTCCCTGGCACCCTTTTTTTCCTAGACCTCTATAACTTCCTTCAGTCTTGGAAAGGGATTTAGCCCCACTATCATATTTATTTAAAAAAAAAATAACAACTTACTCCTTATTAATTTTGCATTGTGCATTTGCAAGATCAATATCAGCAGACCAATGCATCTCCTGGAATCATAAACCAATTTTAAATGAAGAAAGAAACAGAATGAACTATTTATTTCTTTAAATTCTGTTCCTTGGATATGTCTGTCAACTCCACTTGGACTGGATGGAGCATGGCCCTTTTGGGTTCTTTTCCCTCTTTATGCAAGAAAAAAAATAGTTATGATTTCAAGTCCGTGCTAAATGATGAACAATTTTCAGAAATTTGCACTGACCCTAACAGATTTACATTTCATATTTGTCAACAGAATTATGACTACATTTCAAAATGTAATTTGCATTCTTGTCATACACTATTATACGAGTTTGTTGAATTCATATTCATATTTTTAGATGTTGTCTCCTACCCAAATTCCCAAATCTAATAAAGTTGTAAAAATTGTAAATTACATCACTATTTTAGATTCCTGATAAATTAACAGTCCTATTTTAAAAGACAACAAAATTCACGAGTTATTGTACACAAGTGTCAGCTCTGGATATTATGCATATATTTCTGCAAACACATATTTAATAAAATTTTACTCAACTGAGAAACCATAGATGTACTTAATAAACAGAAAAACCAATAGTTGAGATAAAGAGGAAACATACATACATACACACACACACACACACACACACACACACACACACACATATATGCATGCATACACATACATAACCACCAGGAAACATTTGCTTAATATTGATACATTTGGGTTCATTTGAAAGTTCTAAGGCATGGATCATGGGGAGAATCAGAGACAGGAAATCCAAATTAATTTCAACCACATAAGTATGTAATGAGCATGAATTATGTTACAGATGCTGTGCTAAATACTAATGATAAAATGGTGATAAGCACCATTTTTTCTTTAAAAAAATGACCATATGTAATCATATATTATTATAAAATGCATTTTTTTAAATAGAAGAGGACAATTAGTTGAAGATGAGAAAGAGGGAAAAGAGAGATGACAGACAGCCTACTTGGAGTGAATAGGGAAAATTAGAAAGTGAATTGCTCCAAAATGCATTAATAAGAATTCATAAATACCTAAGAACCATTCATTCTCTGGCCAAATACTAGAGGACAAATCAACTTTACTTTCTCCGTGTTCAAATTCAGTGAGTACACGTCATAGAGCAGTGACTATTTCTGAAGATACTCTTAAATTTTCCTGCCCAGAAATCTTCACAATGACATAATTACTGTTTAGCTAAATGTCAGCTTTTCATACTTGCCTTCCATCAACAGCAAAAAAATCTTCCAAGCAAAAAAGTATGTTTTTTCATGCCCAAATTAAAACTGTTACTTCTTTAGAAACTGTGATTCGGTATATTTCCTTTGACTTCACTCCAGAATTCCTTATTTCTATCTGCTTTGAATTTTTTTGTAGCAGAATTTAATGCTTTTTACTTTAATGCCTTGCCAGTTCTTGGATTCTAGATACTTGCTGAATGATTGGTTTAAACAATCACTTGTATCCTCCTGAATTCACTGTTAATAAATTGGTGTTCAATAATGATCCTCTCTTGTCTGAATGTGAAGGACTTAAACAAATACCATATGATACAGTACCCAATTTCTTATTGCTTTCAGATACTTTCTGTCTGTATAGCTTGTCTTTCTCCCCAGTTTTACCATATGTGTCTTATGGTTGGCTTTATAGTTTGTATAATTTCATTCAAGTTAAATATACAGCGAGTGCTCAATAAATATGGTTGTTGATTGACTGAGCTTGGAGTTGTGGAAAAGTTTAAATGAAAAAGAAACGTTGATGCATCAGAATACTAAACCCAGAAACAACAGATTTGAATTCAACCCTAAATCTATTTTTCAATAAAGTGGAAAATTTCTTAACCATTGTGAGACTCACGTTTCTATGTATCACATAAGGGATAATATCTTCTTCATTCCATTCATATTATGTGTTGTATTATATAATACATATAAAAATGTACCAGAGCAACTGACACATACCAGGCTCGATAAAATTTCGTTACCCAAGAAATACATTTATGTTTCCATTCAATATGTTTTGAAGGCCATCCATATTTCAGGTACTCTGCTGATCATATTTTAAATGTTTTAAGTGTTGGACAACAGCACCTTCAAAGAAAGGCCAAAGGAATTAATAGATTGAAAAGGAGAAATAGTTAATAACTAAACAATTTGTAAGTACACAGAGAATATTATCTTCCATTTCTTTAGATCATTATCAGAAAGGAAACAGATCAACCACAGTTTGTATAACACAACTTGATGATGAAGAGAAATGCTGACAATGAAACGAAGATGTAAAGTTACATTTTCTGGAAATTATTAAAAACTGAATACAATCAATGCAACAGATGTTAGTGAAGACTACTCAAAAGTTATTATCCCAGGAAAAGTAGCCTCTTGAAGAAAATTTCAAACAAGAAATCTGATAGGAGCTTTATTTAAATAAATGAAACATGATTTTCCATAAACATCATTTCTTGTCTAAAGTTTGTGTCATATACAGGTTAATACACGTATGATATATTTTGCATAATTAGTTGTATTTGTTTTTTCTTCCTGACCTGTGGCCTAAAGTTTTTCACCTTTTCATTGTTACATTCATTGTACAAGAAATTAATTAGGTAGCTGAAAGTTATAAGTAAAATATTCAAAACCTTGAAAAGGGGCAATTACCAAATGTGAGACTTGTATCAAGCCAACTAAAATAACCAGTTCCAGACTCAGGTCTTTTTGATGACCTATTTCCCTGAAAAGTTTTGCAATGGTGGTAGCCAATAGCTCTGGTCTTCATTATGATTGTCTCAGCTTACTGCCCTGAAGAGATGAGGGATACAAGAGGTGCTAATCCATGAAGCAAAAATTCTCAGTGATTTACACCAGAACTAAAGGAGTAGACTTTTCCCCTACTAGATTCTCTGTAAGTAATTTTCTTGATAAAGCACAGCACATATGCAGACAGGGAAATATGCAAGGAGATACAAGGGCAATGAATGCTACAAATATTCTCCAAATATGGTTTAAATAAATACAAACTAAGGCAATGTAAATCTTTCATTCATTCATTCATTTATTCATTCAAATGGAATACAATTCCACCTTTCAAGTGATGCCCTGGCAGAGATGAATAAATGATACAACCATAATTACCTTCCCAAACATAATCATCAGCCATCTCAACATGACACCAATAGGAAAATCGACAGTCACTGTTATGAACTTTTACATTTAAATAATGCCTGGTTGCAGGAGAAAGGTGAGAAATTTGGTAGGTCACTTCCTACAAAAGTAAACATCTCTAGAAATATTTTAAAGTGCTTTTACATCCTAATGTGAAGAGTCTTTGCCTATGTACAAACCTTAATCTCCATTCACTCACTACCAAAAATAAAATTGAGTATCCTTCATCTACCTTCAAGAAATTTCCACAAAAAGGTTCAGGAGAGTGGACCTGGCTTTGAGGAAAAAGAAAACACGCTCAAATGCCACTCTACCTATCTTGATCTTCTTTGTTTCTGTTGTTAATAAAAACTGTGGAACAGCATTTACAAGTTTCTTCACAGCATGAAGCTATTTTTATGCAGCGGTCACAAAACAGTTTCTCTGTTTTTCTGTACAACAGTGCGACCTAGTGGATGAAGCAAAGGATCCCTGCCTTTCAGGGCCAATTAAGAAGAGCCATGGAAGTTCTTCAACGTATTTCAGCCCTTGAAAGACCATTCCATACTTACCTGAGGCATTTCGTTTGTCTCAGTGGGAAAAAGATATAACATAAACTCCCATAATTTCTGTGTTAAAATAGTAATATAGATGATCCCATATATTATTTTTAAATCTATTTTTAAAGGCTAATAACAGTATATTCAAGTGAATGTTTTGGAGACAGATTTTCTGTGATTTTAAATTTAAAATATTGAATAAACTGTTCATAACCAAAAATAAACACTATTCATTAATTATTTAGATTAATTTTATGTTAACCATTGCTGGATCTAATCTTATTATAAGTGTGTGCACGCGTGTGCGTGTGTGTGTTTGTAGTATATTCCATCTCCAAAACATACTGTGGGAATACGAATATATAGAAAGAGAGATTATATATGCATCTCTTTCCTTCTCTCTCTCTCTCGATGTGTGTGTGTGTATAGATATATATATATATATCTATACACACAGACATACAAATACAAAAATATAATTTGCTCATGAAGTAGCAATTTAGAATAGAAAGCTTATTTTAGTGCCTACATATATTAAACTCAATGTCCCTGAATAATAAGCCAGGGTCTTCATGTAACTTACTTAAATTCTTTTTAAAACCACTCAGTATTCCATTTCAGGGTAATTCTTAAAAGCTAAATACTTAATAGTTCTTCCTTTGTGTTGATTTGCTTGCTTTTACTGCTTCTGTTAAACTATTACACAAGCTCATTTTATCACTAGTTTTTTTTAAGCCAGTAAGTTTTAAGCAGGTTTTCAAATACATATTTAAAATTAAAACATGTAAATGTGGAAGTCTAAACTATATGGAAAAAGGGAAATGACCTTCCAAGAAGCCATGCATAAAATTTTGACAATTTTCCTTTGTAAGAACATGATAGAGGAGACATTATTCACTCTTCTTGTTTATAGGATATGCTACAGTAAGAATTAAGTGTAATTTAGTGAGACAATAAAATCTTCTCAACTACTGTGCTGTTGTGTTTGGGATGGATTTGGGGATGATTAAATGTGTAAATCACACAGATCTGAAACACTGTTTTTTCTCCTTTCTTTTCTTTTTTTTTCTTAGCACCTCCTTAGATGGCATCTTGATCGTGCATGCACTGTGAACACAGAAGGCCTATAGGTCAGACCTGAAATTATAGCTAAACCTCAACTCCTGAGGTACACAGGCTGTTTATATCGATGAAAATTTATGATCTCTATACCCTAAATCCCTGGCCTCTCTTTTACATTGACTTCTTTACTATTTGCTGCTTTATTTTATGGTGATCCCTTGCCCTCTATAAATATATCACAGTTACTTAACCCCAGATCCCACCCCCAGACTTCACAACTTCAGAAAGGATGTATTTGTTACTTATTCTGCTACTGGGTGTTTCATAATCCTCCACATTAGCAGCTATTATTTTAGAGCAGTTAACATTTTCCAAATTTTCATCATCTTTGGACTGTTAGCCTTGTAACTGCTTACTAACATCAGTCTTGAAACTGTTGTTTAGAGATATGCTGAAGTAGAATTTTTTTCTTTAAATTCACACAATGAATTGAAGTATTTTTATTAAATATTTTTCTGTAGAAAAATGAGTACATTTAATTGTCAAAATTACGTTTAGGCCAGCTCAATTGTTATGAGTTACTTAAATATAAAAGCTCAATTGTTATGAGTTACTTAAATATAAAAAATTTATAAAAACCTGTCTCAATCTTAACATGCCACTTAGTAATTAAAGTTTTCCATAGGTTAGAGTCTTATAATTATCTTGTTTTAAATGAACTCCTTATTTGAGTCCCCCAAAATAAAGTTGGAAAATAATAAGGGATTATAGATTTGCAAAAGCTATTGTCCGATATTAAAATTGTTAAGAAAATATGAGTTGGTATTATGCAAATTCTGACCTAATCTCAGCAGCATTCGGGTAGGTAATTGTATTTTTTCTTTAAAAGAGGACAGACCCTACAATAATTATGCCTTGTTAGTGTCCACATTGCTACATTTTTGATTTATGTATTTTTCTGGGAGTTGACAGATAAGCAAGAAAAATTGACGTATTATGAACTAATAAAAATAAATAATATCAGAATCTGCCTAGCAGCAGTCTACATTGGTAGGTTAAATCAATGCATTAATCATACAAATTTTTGAGCAAGACATAGTTTGTACTAAAATTTTCTAAATGACATATATCAAAGAGAAACAAATATTTAAATTGCTGTGCGTGTGTGTGTGTGTGTGTGTGTGTGTGTGTGTGTGGCTATATGATTCCTAAGGTAAATCGTTATATGTAATACATAAAAGCTAAAAAGCCTTTTTTATCTTAGTTCCTTCTCTGATTTTCTCAGGAAGTAAAGATACTCATAATCTATTCCTCCAGATGACAATACAGAATATTCCTGGGAGACTTAGCATTTCTAGTTTACTCCAAAGAATATTTCACAGTGGAAATATATTCTTTGGAGTAAACTAGAAATGCTAAGTCTCCCAGGAATATTCTGTATTGGCTAATGCACCCTTCCCACTTTATGTTAAGTAGTAAGTATTCTTATTACTTCAAGTGTTGCCATTTGAATGCTGTGTAAGATTTCCAGTTAAATACCAAAAATAATTTTTTTCAAACTTTGGCAATAGCGATAAGATTTGTGCTTTACTGAACCACAGGCTGAACAACTGACAAATGAAATACCACATCCATGAGCCCAGGTTGGTAATATCTTTCATTTGACACTGTATATCCTCATGAATGCAAACTATTAGGAAATGTAAATGTTGTCCTTTCCTTCAAGTTTTTACAGTTTATAACTTCACATTTTGTTCATAAATCCATATTTTCCTTTAAATGTAACCAAAGTATGCACACAAATGCTTCAGGAGTACTTGATATTAAGAGTTGTCAGTTACTGAAGTTACTTTCTTAGTCTAAGTAAAACTAAGCACTTTTTATTTAATATTAAAATTTCAGTATGTATTTCTTGGTCAATCTTTAGTCAGTCTTTAGAAATATAATGAAACTGAGAGAACTTTTCCCACAGTTTATATGGCTATGACCAATGTAGTCCTAGAAAGCATAAACCCTTCAACAAGGATAGAAAATGTTAGCGTTAATATTTGATAATACTTAGGCCATCAACCTAAAAAATTAATTTTCTCAAACATGTATTAATCTAAAACTTTAACATACCCATCTCGTGCTTAACAGATTGTATTAGCATTTAAATCTAGCTGAATGATGGCCAATGCATTCCTCTCCTTTAAACAATTTTGTACAACTGTGTCTGAGGTAATATTTCAGTATCCAACAACCCACATTAGGCTTCAATAAATGTCTCCTACACATACTTCTAATTAGACAAGCTGCATACACATAATTAGAACTTCTTGAAACATTAATGTTTGGCAATTTGCTAAGTGTCTACTAGAATCTATTTTTGAGATATGTGGGTAAGAAACAACCTACAAATTCAGACAAGCAAGACTGACTATCAGTATACAAATCATGATAAAAAATTATTTGTTAACAATAATATGCAAATTAGCTCTAGAGAACCGATAATCAAATCCAAAGAATTTACCTGGAACCTCAGGGAAAGCCTAATACTCATCTTCTATTTGAAGAATATGGCACCCAATGGATGAGCTTAGTAAAAGGCATAACCACAAAAATCTACCATGAACTTTCATAGCCTGCAAAGTATGCCATTGTTGCAACAGTCAACTCTATAAAACAGACAAGGAAAGCCACAATATTTGCTGAACACACACACACACACACACACACACGTAATACATGTGTATAATATATATATATATAGACATATATATGCATACTATGTTATGTAGATGTGTAAGTATATATATACACATATAATACATATAGTAGGTTTTAATTTATATCTGTGTATACACATATATTTATAGTGTATTATGTGTGTACAACAGATCTGAAAAGGTATCTGTGTATATATTTGAGGTACTGTGGTAGGTTTGAAACTACAAGAAAAAATATATATATATACAGTTTTAAGGTTCTTGTAAGCTTTGTACATTTTTTACTCTTAAATATACCATAGTGTAGGGCTTTAAATATGGTTTTATTTTCAAAGACCTGCTCCTGATGAATGGATGTTTTTGATTTTGTCCACATTCATCACGAGGCAATTTCTAAACACAGATGGTTGTAGCTTTTGTTAGGGAAAACAGGAAAGCCTTGACTCATGTACATTATTTCCTAAGATTGGAATATTCTTCCATTGCTGAAAGAGAAAGAAAGAATTTCACAAGAATATAGGTTTGAAAGTGTATGTCTTTATGTGTTTACAGGTGCAATGATGTAAAGAATGCACACACAATCGTACTTGGGTAATGATTTTTATATGTGTAGCCGTTGCCCTGAATTGAGTATGTTACATAATTATTTCATATGATAATCCTAAATAATTTTCAAACAGATGCTCAGGTACCCATTTTACAGGAGACAAGCTCTGATATAAAGAAATTAACTTTCTGATCATTCAAGGCAAGAATTTCAACCTTTTTTAACTTGATATCAGTTAGGATTCTTTGAATTAAAAAGAAAAATATTATCTCTGGCTATTATGCACATGATGGTTTTAAAAAGAAGTCAAGTGTTCACATTTATTCACCAAAAATTGGAATATTGGCAAGAAAAAGAAGCAAAAACTGCTACAATTGTATCCTGAATAGAATAGCAGAGATGATGTGCCACTATTTGGAGAGAGCCAAATTCCAAATCCAAATATTTTTGGTTTCTCAATCTCTGTGATCAAGTTTCAAATTATTGGAAGGGAGCATCCAATTGACCTGGTGTGTCTTCTATGACTTCACTTGACAATGTTTCTAACTGTGGACTAACCATAATATACCCAATAGAATATACTCAACAGAAAATCAGGTTGACAAAGAAATGAAAATAGCTGACCAAAAAGATAAGGGGAAAAAAACCTGAGAACAGTAACCAAATGAATAAAAGATAAGAAAAAAATGCATGCGTATTATATATAAAGTCAGACTTGCATTTGAAAAGCTGGCTTTACTTTATGCCAGCTTAAATTATGAGAACTAGTTACAGGTGGCTTTCCTAACTGCCAGAAAAAGTCATTAGAAATAAAATACACAAATTAGAAGCCTATCTTCTTCTTGTTTGTTTTTCATTAAATATTTTTTAATTAATAATGAGTAGGAACAACAGAAACAACAACAACAAAAAGTGATGAGAAAGATGTGAGACAAACAGTTGGAGTGTGGGAAAACTTGTGGTGTGGCTCAGATTTTAAACGTTCTCCAGAAGCCCTTGGATTGAAAACTTGGTCCCCTGGGAAACACTACTGGGAGGTAGTTAGACCTCTAGAAGGGTAGCCCCAGTGGAAGGAAGTCAGGTTGTTAGGGGCATGCCCTTGAAGGTGATGTTGGGACACTGATTCTTCCTTTCTTTCTTTGCTTCTCAGCTACCATGAGTTGAACAGACTTTCTTCAGTATACATTTCTGCCATGATGTATGGGGCTGCCCCAGCCTTAAAGTTACATGGCCTGAAACCTCTGAAACAGTGAGTAAAAATAAACTTTTCCTCCCTTAAGTTGTTTACCTTAGGTGTTTTATCACAGTGAGGGGCAGCTGAGTAATACAGTGTGCCTCTGGATTACAATTACAAACTGTAAAGTAAGATCTTGAATTTCTTTGAATGCATTTTCTCTACCTGAATTTGGGAAACTGGGTCATATAAGTATTTGATAAATATTTCATACCTAAATTGAAGGTGTTCTGCTGGGTGCCTTTGGTGGATGTTGCCCTATGGCCTCTCCAGAAACACCTCCCACCATCTCCAAATTGCTTTCTGGTTCTCGATTTTATCAGGATTAATTTGCATTTTACTTCTACTCCTTAAATACTACATATCTTCTTTACCTCTGAAAATATTCTTGTCTGTGGTACAAGACTAGTATAGGATAAGTCTTTGTAAGTTGTTCAAAGTGCTTATACAAATAGGATTTCGTAGGAGAATCCACAATGTCACAATACTTCTTGGAGTTATACACTCATTGTTCACAATGAAATTCTCTTAATGTACCTGCCCAAGTCGCCCCTAATTAAGGCTGGCACATTCTCTCTTATTAGATTTATACTGTGGAAAGAAAGTAAAATTTTACTGTATTTAATAATCAGCCTTTGACTATATTCACTTACAGATGAAGACAAGACTCATAAATGAGAAATCCCTAGCAAACACCCAAACACTGGAAAAAATTAAATCAAAGGAGTGTTAGTGAATAAAGTAGTATTATCCTATAACTTGACAAATCACAAAATAGGCTTATGTCTTTAACAGATTCCCAGGAAAAGTTACACGCTCAAAGGAGTAATTTCAATTATATGCTATTTATGCCTTCAAATGGAACAAATTAGAAGTCAATGAAGGCTGTCTAACATCCAGATATTTTCAGATTTGTCTACCTGTGAAAGCTATTTTGTAGATGCAATTAAACAGTCCTTTTATTTTTAAACAAATTCTAAGAAATGTGCAATTTAGTTTAAGCATTTATCTGTAGGCTGAAAGTCTAAAAAGCTTATCTTCATAAAAGGTCAACATAACAAAAGATATGGAAGGGATTTTAATATTTTAATAAAATGAGATTCAAGTTTCAGTCCCATTAATTTTGGCTATGTGAAGCTACTAAATACTTTCTGAGTTGCAGTTCTACAAAAGAATGCCTGATTGTGTCCTCACAAGATGTGTGTTTTTGTTTTTGTTTTAGCCAAGAATATGTATTGTTACATTATATACATAGTGTTCACATTCATCATGGTTATTTTGTACCTGTACATGATGTTTCTTGGTTTTCCCCCCTCTTTCCCACCCCTCCCTTCTGCTCCCTCCTTCCCTATTTACAGCAGGCTTATTTATATATTTTTTCTTTTATATTTTTCCATTTTTCCCTTTCCCCTTTCTTTCCTTTTTCCCCTTCCTCCTTTAAGATGTGATTTTGAGAACTAATTCACCTAAGTGAAAATACTAGACCAGCACTGTTCAATACATATGATATATAAGTATAAAATATCTCATTAGCCAAATATATGTTGAAGTGATATTATATTGGAAATATAGTGTTAAAAAATTTATTTCATCTTCTTTTTTACTTTTTAAATTTGACTGCTAATTTAAAAGTATGTATGTGTATCACATTACAGTTCTAACAAACACAACTGATGTACATATATAAATACCTTGAAGTTAAATGCTAAACATATTTTAATACCAACAATTTCAACAGTTGTGCTACATTTTGTTGTCTTTAATTTCAGGTCCTTATTCTTAGTTTCACAGAGGAACCTGTTTGAAGAAATTTAGAAACAAACATGCTTTGATTGGCAGAATCATCTGCATTTAGGAAAAAGTCAAAGTGCATCTGCATTTCAGTCAGATTTACAAGGAATAAAGGAAGAAAAGAAAAAAAGGGGGAAAAATCCACACATAATGCAACCTACTAAAAGTTAAAATCAGTGACTTATTTGAAGATAACGTGCTATATTGATATTTAGACTTACTAGAATATCCTGAATCAAAAATATAGTGGTCATCATGGAAACAATTTGAAGTATGACAATACTTAAAAAGTTTATTTTTGTATGTGAAAAAATAAAAATCAAACAAATCAAAAAACTTCTTGAACATTAAAAAGGTATGTATGCAACACTAGAAATGAACATGAGTACATGTTACTCTAAATCACATGATGATTATTGACCAAATGGAATTAACACATTCACTACTTTCATCTGACTTTATTGTAGATATTCCATACTGTTCTTTGTATTTATTATCTCCTATATGACTGTGGAACAGCCTATCTATACATCTCTTGCAGTCCTTGTTGATTTTAGCCTGGTGTTTTATTAAACTATACCCATTTTGTAGCTTCCCTCTTGATCTTAAACTCCTTTAGGTAAAAATTTGTATCCACTGTACCTACTGCTGAACATAATACTAAACTATGGGATTTAGGGAGATTCACCAAAACAAGTATTAAATGAGTATGTGAGTTATTTAATTCTAATTTAAAATAAACTTTCCATAATTAAGTCTTTGACTTTATTAATAATTCTGAGTCTGATTACTGAGCTTAAAATTTTATAAACACAAGTCTAGGGCACTCTTGATTTATCAATATCAATCAAAAACAAAATTCCAAGCAAACTCTATTTTACTTGATTCCAGGATCAAGTGTTGGAAAGATAACTGCATTACAAAGTTATATTATGGTTTATTTATTTATTTATTTTACTTTTCCATTCTCTCACCTCCCAAAGAAGTTAACTTGTGTATCATTTGGATTGTAAGATCTTTTCTTATTTTTATTCAACTGGGTTTCCCATTGCCAGAATATCTTTATATATTGCCTAATCTTCAAATGACATTTCATTACATTATATTTTTGATGTGCATTGTGCAAGCACGGTATTTGTAATGTAGTATTCATTCTAAAATACATATTCACGTGACAGCCCATAATATCCTCGAAACAGCCATTACAGTCTGTCATATAAATAATGCGCATTTTAAAGATGGTCTTTATGGGGGATGGCTCTCCTGCATTTTCATGAGGCAGATTTTTCCTTTATTCTTTAAGAAAGAAAAGCATACAAAGGAAATGAACACGCAGAAAAAATATGTTAAGGTAAAAGTGACACAAACCAGAAAATTCAAGCATCCTTAGTTTCTTGGTCTTTCTACTACTCTATCATTTACTCCATAGCATTTTATGAAAAAATATATGGAGATGACATCATCCTCTGTGGTCTTCCATCTGCAAATATGGACATTTAAAAATAATAGTAAATCCTATGTTGAGTATTTCTGTAATGTGAATCACATTTTGCATTTAAAGGTGATTTTTTTCTCCAAAATCATAGTTTATTTGACAAATGTAGCTATTAAATGAAGTGACATCTCAATAGAGTTAGTAAGTTATATTCTCATTATTTTAAAATGGCAGATTCTTTTCTCTGTTGTTTACAAGTACAGATCTAGATAAACAGATTTTCCAATATTGTTACCTGAATTCACAAGGAAAAAAAAAGTTCAACTCTCTTTCCTGCTTCAGTGTCTTACCAGTGGCTATAATGTCTATGGGAAAATAAGAAAAATGTAAACCAACATTTATTCCTGCCTACTATGTGCCAAGTACCATAATATGTTTTAATATATTTTCCAATTTAATCTTCAAGACAGTTCTAAAAGGTGGGTGTAAGTATTATCATGAGGAAACAAAACAACTAATTTATAGAAAGTTCTAACAGTGGTAATCTTTACCTCCATAGTCCATGCTTACTTCAACCCAGTCGGTGTTAATAATTACAATTTTTATATTTATTACAAAGCTATGTCTTCCATACAAATATTTTATAACACTGTATTCAACATATTATTTTCTTATGCAATACTTTTATTTAATTGTATCATCATATGCTTTTTAATGTTATTTTACTTTATTGTGTCTTGCTTTTTACTTCCTATCAAATTAATATTACATGTTTACAGTGACTTGAATAGTAGTTCTAAGATAAGAAAACTAGGAAAGTTTTACCTGATCTTCCATATGACACTCAGAGAGCTAGCTTCCTTTATGAACTATCAACCTTCCTACAGCCCAACACAGCCCTATAGCACAAAACCTCCCTTAGCCCAACACTTCCCAATCAACACAAAAGAAATAAAAACAATTATTAATTAAATCCCAGAAGTTTTATGTTAGCTTTAAAAATATCACAGAATCTTATATGCAAGAGACAGTTTATTGGGTATGATATCTAACCTTTATGGGAAATGTGCCACAGTGGAAATGTGGTGTGGAACACAAGTATTCTGCGAGTCTCAGCAGATTAGAAACTAAAAGTTTAGATAAAAATCATTGTCCACATGCAGTGCACTGTGAAAACCGTGAAGCTCTGTAAACACTAATCTGTTAGAGATCATTACTCTTCACAATCAACACTGTATTGTCTAAATGGCAGCCTCTAGTCATGTTATCATGTATATTGAAACTATAGTTAATAAAATTTAAATTTAAAATGTTTTTTCTGTCACATTAATTACATTTCGAGTTCATAGAGACAAATGTAGCCAGTGACTACCATGCTGGCGGCACCAACCATTGAACATTTCCGTTATCACAAAATTTCTACTGGCCAAGTTTGTTTTGGTTAGTTCAGTGACAATATCCTAAGATTTCCATAAGTGCATCCATGACAATTTTATGACACTTTTATGTTTTTTTTTTGTTTTTTGTTTTTTTAATTTTATTTTAAACCAAGAACATGTATTGGTACATTCTACATACAATGGTCACATTCATTACATTAATTCTGTACCTATACATGATGTATCTTGGTTCTCCCCCCTCTCCCCCCCTCCCCTCTGCTCCCTCCCTCCCTATTTACAGCAGGTTCATTTATCATTTTCCATATTTTCCCTTTCCCCTCTTTTT